>CAUYQV010056518.1:0-10850 GCA_963574575.1 Galagoides demidoff | reverse complement strand
TGGAAAGTTAGTAGGAGCAAAAAAATCTGAATTCAAAATAGAAACTGGTCATCAGAATAAAATTTGAAGAGGCCATCAAACAGTGAACTTGGTTAAAACATACCCACCAAACAAACAGCTAGGAGGTTCTAATAAATTGTTTAAACATAATGACAAAGATATATATTTATGTTATGCATCATTAATTGTAGATATTATATGGTGTATGAAATAATTTCTAGGAAAAGTCAAGCAGACAATATATCAGAATAGGTCTATGGTGAGGATTCTATTAATGATGCGGCCATGTCAATGTTGATTCATTTGACCAAATTGAGGTTGAATGAGTTTTCCTTGAATCTTGCCATAGTTAGAAAAAATATTTTGCAGCAATTCTGATTTTAAAGAATTGGTATATGGGATGGTGCCTGTGGCTCAAAGGAGTAGGGCACTGGCCCCATATGCCAGAGGGGGTGGGTTCAAACCCAGCTCTGGCCAAAACTACAAAAAAAAAAAAAAAAAAAAAAAAGAATTGGTATATGTGATTTAGTTTTTAAAATATTTTTCTTGTCTCTTCCTTCAAGTGGCCATATACTTTAAAATAACTTGTAGAAAGATAATATATAAAATGTTCCCAAAACATAGGGGCTTGCATTTGGTTTTGTATATTTTTGTGTCTGTGCTTTGTAGCAGTGAAATGCTACTTAACACCAGAGGCCTCTACAAAAGGCCTAATCACTCAGCCTCTTCTTTTCCTAAACTCTACATTTGGCCTAGAATATAACATAGGGAAAATTAAAAATGTAGTGGAGTAAAGAAATTTAAAGTTATTCCACTGTGACTAAGGGCTATGATTGACTGCAGGGGGCTACCAACCCAGCCGACTGTAATTACCCCTAAACGTCTGCTTTATTTGTTTACCATGAAGGCCTGCTATTCTCCTATTACAGACTCAAGATGGGGGAGGCTAATGTAGAATTTCCAAAAAAGTTCTTACAAAAGTTTATATGTTAGGATAGGAAAAATAAATATGTTAATATGGCATTTAATGCATTATTTTAATACTAAAAAAATTTTTAGAACAGTCCTAATGTTGCCACGATGATCAAGTAAAAAAATGGATGTGAAAAGCTTTGGTAACTATAAAATACTAATGATATGTAATTTATTATACATAGTTTTGAAGAAAAACAGTTCAGTTCATGCACATTAGAGAAAAATGAAGTTTGGAAGATGCAACAAATATTTTAAAAAGAAAACCAAGGAATGTTGCCCAAAATTTTAAGAGGCAAGGTATTTACTATTGTTACTTTTTTTTTTTGAGGGGGGGGACACAGAGTCTCACTCTGTCCCCCAGATTGGAGTATAGTGATGTCATTGCTCACTGCGATCTCAAACTGTTAGGCTCAGTTATCCTCCAACCTTGGCCTTCTAAGTAGCTGGGACTATAGGCATGCCCACCATACCACGGTAACTTTTCTAGTTTTTGTAGAGATGGGGTCTTACGATGTTGTTCAAACTAAAAGTTCTAAAATTACAAGCATGAACCACCATGCCTGGCCTGCTACTATTACTCTGATGAGGAGATAATTACCCTCTCAACATGAAAACGTGTCAGGTTTACTCATGGAGGAAAATGTGTGTGGAAATACCTTGTATTCAATGAACATAATTTCAGGAAAAATAAGAAAAAAATAGACAAACATATTTTCTTTTTTTTAGTTTTTGGCCAGGGCTGGGTTTGAACCTGCCACCTCCAGCATATGGGACTGACATCCTACCCTTTTGAGCCACAGGTGCCACCCAACAAACAAGAGTTTTGTTACAATAAGCAATGCTGACAATAAAAAATTTTGCAAAGATGGTATTAGGTTGAGACGGTGCTTCAGATAATTTATATGACGGGTAAATCATGCTAAAGAGGAACTAAATGAAAGCAAAATTATAAAATAAAATAAAGGGCCAGGAATCAGAGACACTAAAGGTAGAAAATGAAGTGGGGAATGAAGGAAGATTTCTGTATAAAAGAGCCCCAGGAAAGAATGAGGGACAAAGGGAAGAGGTGACACAGAGCAGGTCTGCCCCTCTTTGTAGCAAGCCAGGCATCGGTGTGATGGTTTGACTTCAGGAATGTTTCAAGGGGGCACCCAGCGTGGGCTTGCAACCTGTGTAGTTGCACAGAGGTCTAGACCCCGAGAAAACCCAGACTGGGCTTAATTTTCCTCTGTTTGAAATTCATAATTACTTTATCTTTGAGTTCTGTTTTCAGAATGGAGCTCGTGAGTGAGCAGAGGAGAAACGCCCGACATGAGTGTCCACATTGCTCCTTGCTGGCCACTCACAGGCACTGTTGGTGATGCCCTGAGCCTAGAATTCCAGGGGACTCATAATATGTAGAAGTTCAGTGAGACTCAAAGCAAATATAAGGTCAGTCTGTGACATTCAAGAGGGACCAAGGGAGGGGGTGTAAGGGGACTTGCCGGCAGGCCTGGTAGCCCCCTCTTCAGTGTCAATCACAACTGAACTTTGAAAGCAGAAAGAAGGCCAGGGTGCTGTCCTACCCTCCTGTGTTAGCCGGCCAGCACTGAAAAGGACACAGGAGCAAGGGGAACAGGACAGTCCACAGTTTCTATTCCTTCCCTTCTTTATTTATCAGTAAGCCGAAAGGAGAGGGTATGGGTAGAACGTGTGTCTTTCAACAAAGGAAGTAAAAAGTCGAGTTGGTTCCGTGCAGACTTCCACTGCTCCGGTAACAACAGAGCACATACAAAGTATGAAATAAAAGTGTGTGATTTGGGTGATTCCGCATGTGACTTAAGTGTTCTCATACCTGCATCTAAAACTGACATGGCACAACGTAGCCCGCAAAATTGGTGCTAATAATTTAAAAGTTTTTAGAACAAAATTAAATAGCTGAGTATTAGCTGAGAGAGAGAAGCAGAAATACATCTAAAACCTTTAACAACAGATAACTCAAAATACATTTGAACGTTTGTAATGATATTCCTTTTGCTTTTCTTTAACAAGAAGCTCCCCCTTCCACTCTGCACTGGGCCCTGCAAATCATGCAGCCAGATGTGCCTGGGATGTCAGCACCTCCTCCCACCTGCGTCCCCCAAACCCCTTCTTACTGGGGACTCCAATTCTGCTACGATAGCACAAAGCTTGCCATTCAGCAATTACAGAGAAGCTTAAATTCTCAACAAGGTGTAATACAAAAAGCAGCGGACTTGATTTTAAACGGAGGGATTGAGTCCCAGCACTCATACCACACATATCTGGGGGAGTATTTACATTTTCTGACCCATGTCAACTGTCAAGTGGGCTGGAAGGATTATCTACCTGTAAAATCTCTTCAGTCTCAAAGAAATCTGAAATTAAGTCCACATGAAACACAGACAAGTGGCTAAATTACAGAGCTCTACAGATTTTTATATTATTCGGAAAAAAGACTCTTGATATGTGAAAGGGGAAGGATTTGGGCTGAGGAAGATGAGCTGCTTCACTTAGGCAGAATCAGTGCTATAAAATAAAACCGTCAAGTACGACTTTAAGGGGGAAAGAAAAGGGGACTAGAAAGGACTACTGTGTATAAAGCCCGGCTGAGCGCGAGGCTCTCTCCATGCTATTTTTTCTACTATCTCATGACAAGCCCGTGAAGCACACGTTATAATTGTCATCCTAAGAATGAACAAAATTAGGGTTAGAAGTTAAGTGAGTTTCTGAAGCCACGCTGTTAGGAAAGTGGTAGGATTTAAAATCTAGATTCGGGTGCCAGCAAATACCATACGTACGCTTTCCACCGTAACCAAAAAAAACATTTTTGAGTAGATGGAATGAAATTATAAGAAATTAAAAGTTAAGTGTGCAAGTAACACGAGGAAACTCACATGCTTATTCTGCTTAGGTGGTAAGTCGTGAGCCAAAGTACAAAGGACTGATAGCTGCATTTTTGATAATATAGTTTTTAACGATCAGTATGGAAATGTATAAAATAAGAGGCAAAAGAAAATGTGAAATTTGTACATATTTTTGGCGATTTTACAGTATTCATTCATGTTACTTTAGATAATGTTTTAAAACTTAATTAGAATAATGGCCACAGTCATTTTGAACTCATTAAAAATGATATTAAAATAGACTGGTTGTGAAATTCTCTAATCCGGCAATTCTTTCATTTATTCTTCTAAAATATGTCCTTTCTAAACCAGCCCAAACCAATTATATGAATTTCCTATGTTAGTTTCCTTAGAGCCTTGGTTAACTGGGTTTCTTTCTGGCCTTTTAATTTTATAATCAATACAAAATGTAGGTGGAAGACCTAACCTCTAATTTTAGAAACATCCATTATTCTCGTATTCATGGTCCAATAGTAAAATAAAGGCTAAGGATATGGCTTGCCTAAATTCTCCAGTCAGTCAAGAGCGGATGTCTAAGCTCTATATTCCCTGTGTTACACTCTGATAATTATTGCTTCTTCCTCATTCCCATCCCAGCCACGTATCCCAGCTGGTTGACACTCAGAATACTCAGGTGGGTCAGGTCAGCAGTGAGTACGTGATGGTACATAGACATATCCTGGGACTCAGCTTTTTTTTTTTTTTTTTTTGGCTGCGGCCGGGTTTGAACCCACCACCTCCGGCACATGGGCCAATGTCCTAGTCCTTTGAGCCACAGGTGCCGCCCTCATCTATTTCTTGTGTCCTCGGCAACACAACTGCAAATGCTGGCCACGCGGCGTCATTGATGGCGAGGTCACACAGCCTGGAGTTGCTCCTACTTGTTGACAGTTAACTTTTTAGGACTATGAGAGAAGGAATATCTTTGCTTCCTTTATTTGTAATATGGAGCAATGCTTCCCTAAACTAACGCATTGTTCTGTTCTGGAGTTTGAACAATATGATATGTGAGAAAGAGATCAGTAAACTGAAAGAACCATTTGAATGGTGGAATAATGCCATAAAAAAATCAACAAAATCACAAAGCCCACAGCTACATTCGAAAGTCTGATGCTTCTAGGAGCCACACATCTTCCTATGTTTTCTTGCTTTACAGGAAGGAAGTAAAATTTGATATTTTCACATAGTTTTCAGAAAAATACATTTGGATAAACATCCCATTAGACTATTCCCTGCGGTCACCAAATATCCAGATTACTTTCCTGTTTTTCTCTGTATATTTAAGCTAAAGTCTCTCAATCTAGAAATAAATTAAGAAACTTCTATTGATTATTTTACCTCCTTAAGCTAATAAATACGCTTAACATTTTCTATCGTCTTCTGAATCCACTGTCTCCAATTATCTCCTTACAAGTCTTCTCTCAAAACTCAGCGATGCTTTCCTAATGTCCAGTCTGAACATTTCTGTCTAGCCTGGGCATGATCAAATTATGTTGGCTATTTAATCCTTTTGGAAACGTTCTCCAGGTTGGTTTGCCCAGGCACCCCCTTGTCCTACTCCGTGCGGAAGACTCTGCAGCTTTTAGCTCTTCTCTGACTCTTCTGCTTCTTCCCACCCCCTGGTCTAAATATTCTTCCCACCCTCTCCTCTGTTAGTCATGATATAATATAATGAGAAGTGACTTTTTTTATGACATCAAATCTTCCTGTTTGTGAGCCTGGCATATTTCCTCATTTATTTAGATTTCATCTTATATTTCTCAATAAGGTTTTATAATTTTCCTATTATCAATGTCCTATTATAAATTATGTGGTCTTATATAATTTGTTTCCACATATTTGCTATTATTTGATGTTTACCTTGATTCTTATAAAAGAGTCTTTTGCTACTTATCTTTTCTAGCTTTTTGTTACTGGTATATAGACATGCAATTGACTTTATATTTTTCTAAAATCCATCAAATTTACTAACTTTATTACTTTTAGTTATTTATTTGTGGGCTCTTTCAGATTTTCTATATAAGTGTGTTTAACTGCATAAGGGAGCAAAAGTAGTCAAGATACTTCTGAGCAGTAAGGAAAAAAACTTACTGTACTATATGATGGGATTTACCACCAAGACGTAGTAATTAAGACTGTGCTGGTGGTGCCCATAGCTCAGTGGGTAGAGTGCCGGCCACATACACTGAGGCTGGTAAGTTTGAACCCAGCCCAGGCCTGCTAAAACAATGACAACTGCAACAAAAAAATAGCCCGGCATTGTGGCAGGCACCTGTAGCCCCAGCTACTTGGTAGGCTAAGGCAAGAGAATCACTTAAGCCCAAGAGTTGGAGGTTGCTGTGAGCTGTGATGCCACAGCACTCTACCGAGGGTGACAGATTAAGACTCTGTCTCAAAAAAAAAAAAAAAAAAGACTGCAATACTGGCCCAGGCACAAGTGAATGAATCAGTGAAATAGAATAGAGACCCCAGAAGCACTCAAGCTTATATATGTTCTACTCAACCCAGTTCTACTTTTATTCCTAATATACCACTGAAACTTCTTATCACATCACTAATGATGTAAAGTTGCTAAATATAATGAATAACTGTTGGCTGTGACCTCTCTCCCCTTTCAGTAGCATTTCACATAACTGATTGCTTCCTCCACGCAGATACCTGTTCTTCTCTGGGCTTCCGGGGCACCGCATTGGTTTGGAGAACTCATAATAGAGTGAGTTTGGGGATTAGGGGCTGTAAATTAAGAATTGTTGAGATCCTGTTAAATTTAGTTGTCTATCAGACACCTAAGTGAGATGTCAAACAAGATTTGGGTAGACAGGGATGCCTGGCAGGTATCCAGACACGTCTATCTCTATTTTTCGTAGTGCATGGCTGGATACTTTCTGGATTATCCTCGTGCAAGTGTCTGGACTTCAGGAAAGAGATCCGAGCTAGATGTATCCATCTGGGAGTTATCAGCATGTGGGTGATATTTTAAGACATGGGACTAAAGGAGCAAATGGAGATACAGGAGAAATCTGGTCCCAAGATAGAACCACGGAACACTTCAAAAGTAAGAGTCCAGAGAGAGAAAAACAGCAAAGGAAACTGAAAGGGTTCGGCAAGTGAAGTTAAAGGAGTACCAGCAGAGGAATGTTCCAGAAGGCCAATGAAGAAAATGTTTCATAAAGGATTTTTTTTTTAATAATAGAAGAAACACAACTCATACAATAGGAAATGACCTTCCAACAGCCATGTGTGATGGGCACCATACCTCGCCAGTAAAAAAAGAAAGAAAGAAAGAATTTCATGAAAAAGACATATGTAACAATGTCAGTAGCTTACGTTAATTAAAGACTGAGAAATAATCATTGATTTTGCAATGCAGTGTTCATTAGTGTCCTTGCCAAGAGCTGTGTCCGGGGTGTGGAAGGAAGCCGTGTGGAATGCAGTCAAGAGAGGGTGCGACAAGAGAGAGTAAGGACGCGGAGTTCTGCTGTAAGGACGCGGAGTTCTGCTGTAAAGGGGAACGGGGAGACGAATTTTGTTGCAAAAGAGAACTGGGATATGAAGCAGGGATTAAAGAAGAATCTGGGCAAAGAGAGAATTTTTTAAAAATTTTTACTTTTGAACAGAGATATTGCTACGGTTTTATTTGCTGATGGGAGTAATACAGGAGTGAGAGAAAATTTGATGGTTAAAAAACCATGGAACAATTTCAGTAGCAAGTGCTTGAGTAGATAAAAGGGAAGGGAACAGGGACTCACCCAGAAAGCTTGTGCTCAGATAGACGCATCGATAATTCATCAAAAGGCAGGACATCCGAACACAGGGGCAGGTAGTTTCTGTGAGAGAAAGTGCAGGTGTAGGAGCCCCAGCGACCTAACAGGATTGCTGGGCAGCACTAACCTGCAGGAGACTGATGGTCCTGAACGGACCAAGGCGGGTCAGCCCGGCTGCATCTGTTCTCCCAACCCTATTTGTTTGCCTATGTGCTGGCTTGTAATTTAAGTGTGGAGTTGGATTTGACCCAGGTTAGGATTTTGCCAGGTAAGTAAAATAAAGTGTCTTTTTCTACTTCTAGTATACAGGAATGACAACTAAATCAATTTATCAGCTTTTCAGAAGCATAATTTTCCTCCAGCTTTCAGTCGAGTCATGCCCTGTATAACTACAGTTCAGTCACAATGGAGCACATTTACGATGGCGGTCCCATAAGATTACATTGGAGCTGAAAAATTCCAATCACCTGATGACAACATAGTCATCAAAACACCCATAGTGCAAAGTATAACCTTTTCCATGTTTAGATACTTACCCCTGTGTTACAGTTGACTACAGTAGGCAGCATAGTCACAGGTGGAGGTTTATAGCCTAGGAGTACTAAGCTGTACCATATAGCCTAGGTATGTAGTGGTTTGTGTAAGCAACACACAGTGACAAAATTGCCTAGTAACGTATCTCTCAAAATGTATCTCTGGTGTTAAACAACGCATGGCTGTATTCATTTTCTATGCCTGGAGCAAAATAAGCATTCTTTAAATATTTGTTGAATAAATGACACTGGTTAGAAGTATTCATTTTGGCAATGTCAAGATCAATATCAGACTACCTATGAGTTGGTAAATCTTAAGCACTAATGTGCTCAGGAAAAATTAGACAAAGTATTTATTGTGTAGTTTAAAAGTGAGTTTTAGTTGGTATTTTAATCCATGCCAGAGTGGCACATTCATTATCTTTGTCAACAAATTTCACTGAAAAGCACCATTAGAAAAAAGAGTTTTAACCAAAAGAGGATCTAAAATTTAGCTGCTTTAGCCGCCTTTAAACTTTTTTTTTTTTGCAGTTTTTTGCCGGGGCTGGGTTTGAACCTGCCACCTCCGGCATATGGGGCCGGTGCTCGACTTCTTTAAGCCACAGGCACCGCCCCTTTTGAACTTTTTTTTTAGGGTACATCCCAGCTTTACTCATATTAGATGTCTAATAAATTAATTTATATTATATATAATTTATCTGGAATACCAGGCAACAAAATAATCTATTATAGTGCAACACTTTCAAAATCGTAATTATCCTGCTTAACAAGAATGATATTGTATTATTATATGCAAATTTAAAATGAATACGGTATTCTTTAATAAAGAGTGGCTGTCAAAAAAACAGCAAAATCATGATGAGATATAAATACTTTTCCTATTAAAGTTAATAAAAGACAGAGCTGTCCAATATCTGTCATTCAACATTTTGCAGGTCCTAGCTAAGGCAAGAAATCAGAAAAATAAATAAGAAGTTTATATCTTATATAAAAGATACAAAACTGTCACTATTTGGTATGATCACTGACCAAAAATATCCAAAAAATCACCTGGTAAATTATTAGAATTAAGAGTTATAATTAATCCATTTGGGCAGACAGATATATAATCAGTCTTTACAATTCTATAGATTTCCTTTATAACAGTAATCATCAAAAATGGAAAAAAGGATAAAAGCTTTCATTTACGTAACTATAATGGGACTGACATAAATGTAGCCCGGCCAGTCTATTAGGAAAATTTAAGTTAACTAAACACATATATGACATATAGATTCAAGATATATTATATTTATCGATGAGAAGGTTTAATATGTCATTTCTCCCCAGATTAATATGTGAATTCAGTGCAATTCTCACATCAAACAGAATTTTTTAGTAACAAGCAGATTCTGAAATTAGTACGAAAGAGTAGCTCAGTTAACTTTGATAAAAATGAAATGAAAGGGTCTGACCCATCAGTTAGCAAAACATGTCCTAACTTTAAACTATGATATCACACAGGAGTATGGGAACAATATAATGTTAAATAAATAGCACAGTGCCCAGAAATAGCCCTATATACATAAGAAAATTTATCTTGGCTCGGTGCCTGTGGCTCAATCGGCTAAGGCACCAGACACGTACACCTAAGGTGGAGGGTTTGAATCCCCAGCCCGGGCCCACCAAACAATGATGGCTGCAACCAAAAAATGGCCGGGTGTTGTGGCGGGCGTCTGTTGTCCCAGCTGCTTGGGAGGCAGAGGCAGGAGACTCACTTGAACCCAGGAGAGTTGGAGGTTGCTATGAGCTGTGATGCCATAGCACTCTACCCAGGGGGATAGCCTGAGGCTCCGTCTCCAAAAAAAAAAAAAAAGACAGATGCTGGCTCAGCATCTGTAGTACAATGGTTACAGAGCCAGCCACATACACCCAGGCTGGCGGGTTCAAACCCTGCCTGGGCCAGCTAAACAGCAATGACAACTGCAACAAAAAAATAGCCAGGTGTTGTAGCGGGTGCCTGTAATCCCAGCTACTTGAGAGGCTGAGGCAAGAGAACTGCTTAAGCCCAAGAGTTTGAGGTTGCTGTGAGCTGTGACGCCACAGCATTACTGAGGGTGGCATAGTGAGACTCTGTCTCAAAAAAAAAAAAAAAAAGAGAAAAAAGAAAAAGACAGGTGCAGGATCTTATGTGGAGGGTGCCAGCTCACTCTTCCTAGCACTCTGGAAGGCTGAGCAGGGAGTATCTCTTGAGCTCAGGAGTTGAAACCAGCCTGAGCAAGAGGCAGAATCTGTCTCTACTAAAAACAGATGGCTCCTATTAGACTCAAGAGGCTAAAGTGCCAGCCACATACACCTGGGCTGGCAGGTTCAAATCTAGCCTGGGCCTGCCAAACAACAATGACGGCTGCAACCAAATAATAGCTGGGCATTGTGGCGGGTGCCTGTAGTCCCAGCTACTTGGGAGGTGGAGGCAGGAGGAGCCCAGGAGTTGGAGGTTGCTGTGAGTTGTGATGCCATGGCACTCTACCCAGGGCGACAGCTTGGGGCTCTGACTAATAAAAAAATAAAAATAAAAATAGATGAGCATTGTGGTGGGTGCCTGTAGTACCAGGTACTTGGGAGGCTGAGGCAAGAGAATCACTTGAGCCCAGGAGTCTGAGATTGCAGTGAGGTAGGCTGATGTCATGGCACTA
>CAUYQV010056517.1:0-25583 GCA_963574575.1 Galagoides demidoff | reverse complement strand
ATATGCTTACACAAAGCCTATAAAAGGCAACTCACCCTCACACCTGGGCTGCTGACTGTCTGTCAGAGCAGCAGCCCCTGCAGCAGGTAAAATAAATTACCAATAATTAACCGAAGTGGGGGTCCGAGTCTATTTTTCCAGGTACCCTAAATTATTTCACTATTCAACACACTGACCATCACAATGGACCACCAGCAAAGTAAATACCTAGTAGCTAAAGGACAGAACCTAGTTTCCACAATGACACAAAAGATAAAACTAAGCAATGGACTTTCACAAAATGAGATGAATAGAACTCCACCCTGCTTATCAATTCTCTCAATAAATGTTAATGGCTTGAATTCCCCACTGAACAGACAGAGTTTGGCTGATTAGATTAACAAACCACAAGCTATCCTTTTGCTACCTGCAAGAAACACAACTAGCCTTGAAGGACAAAGTAAAACTCAGGGTTAAGGGATGGAAAACAATTTTTCAGGCAAATGGAAATCAGAAGAAAAGGGAGGTTGCAATCTTATTCACAGATACAAGTGGCTTTAAAGCAACTAAAGTCAAAAAAGAAAAAGGTGAACAATACAATAAAAAGACATTTCAATTCTAAATACTTATGCACACAATTTAAATGCTCCCAGATTTTGAAAACAGACCTTAATTAGTCTGAGCAATATGATATCCTATAACACCATAATATCAAGGGACTTTAGTAGCAGGGACAGCTCTTACAGAGCTAGAAAGGTTCCCTAAACAGAAACTAAACAAAGATACAAGGGACTTAAACGTGACCCTAGAACAATGCTTAATAGACATATATGGAGCACTTCATCCCAAAGCTAAAGAATAAATGTTCTTCTCATCAGCCCATGGACATTCTCCAAAATAGATCATATCCTAGGATACAAATCAAACCTCAACAAAAATCAAAAGACTTGAAATTATATCTTGCATCTTCTCCAACCACAAGGCAGTAAAGTTGGAACCCCAACAAAAACATTCATCCCCACACAAAGGCATGGAAATTAAACAACCTTATGCTAAACAACAGTTGGGTCAAAAAAGAGATATGAAAGGGAATCATTAACCCCCTTGAGCATAGCAACAATGAAGACACAAGCTACCAAAACCTATGATATACTGCAAAAGCAGTCCAAAGAGGAAAATTTATAGCATTAGATGCCTACATTTGAAAAATGGAAGGAGCACATCAACAATCTAATGAATCATCTTAAAGAAATGGAAAAGGAAGAGCAATCCAATCCCAAACCCAGCAGAAGAAAAGAAATAACCAAATTTAAATCAGAAATAAATAAAATTTAAAATAAAAGCATCACACAAAAAATTAATGAAACAAAAAGTTGGTTCTTCAAAAAGATGAATAAAATCCATAAACCATTGGCCAGATTAACCAGAAATAGAAAAGTGAAATCTTTAAGAACCTCAATCAGAATTGAAACACAGGGAAATAACAACTGATACCACAGAGATATAAGAAATTATTTCTAACTACTACAAAAAACTCTATGTCCAGAAATTTGACAATGGGAAGGAAATGGACCAATAGCTGGGATCACACCATCTTCCTAAACTTAACCAGGAAGAAATAAATCTAATGAACAGACCAATATCAGGCACTGAGATTGCGGAAACAATAAGAAAACTTTCAACAACTACAAAAAAAACCTGGGACCCAAATGGCTTCACATGAGAATTCTATCAGACCTCAAAGATGAGCATGCACATGTACTGAAAAACCTATTCCAAAACATTGAGAAGGAGGGAATCTTCCCCAACACATTCTATGAAGCAAACATCACCTTGATTCCAAAACCAGGAAAGGACTCAACTTTTTCACTAATAAATATTGATGCAAAAATACTCAACAAAATCTTAGCAGGTAGATTGCAGCTATGCATTAAAAAAATTATACATCACAATCAAGTAGGCTTCATCCAAGGGATGCATGGCTGGTTCAACATACATAAATCCATAAGTGTGATACATCACATCAATAGAAGCAAAAACAAAGACCATCTGATTTTCTCAATAGATGCAGAAAAAGCATTTGACTAAACCCAGCATCCTCTTCTAACAAGAATACTTAAGAATACAGGCACAGGTGGCACATTTCTTAAGCTGATTGAAGCCATCTATGACAAACCCACAGCTAACATCATACTGAATGGAGTAAAACTGAAAGTTTTTCCACTTAGAACTGGAACCAGATAAGGATGTCCACTATCGCCACTATTATTCAACATTGTGCTAGAAGTTCTAGCTAATGCAATCAGACAAGAGAAGGCGATAAAGGCCGTTCAAATGGGGGCAGAGGAGGTCAAAGTCTCTCTCTGTGTTGATGATATGATCCTATACTTAGAAAACCCCAGAAACTCAACCACAACTCCTGGAAGTGATCAGGAAATACAGTAATTATACAGGGTATAATATCCATGTCCACAAATCAGTAGCCTTTGTACATGCCAATAATAGCCAAATTGAGAAGCAAATCAAAGACACAATTCCCTTCACAGTAGCTTCAAAGAAAATAAAATACTTAGGAATATACCTAACAAAAGAGGTGAAAGATCTTTTTAAAGGGAATTATGACATCTTCAGTAAACAAACTGAAGACACTAACAAATGGAAGAACATGCCATGCTCTTGGTGGGGAAAAATCAACATCGTCAAAATGTCTATTCTATCCAAAGCAATCTACATATTCAATGCAATCCCCATCAAAATACTAACATCATATTTTGAAGAACTGAAATAAATAGTACTTTGTTTTGTGTGGAACCAGAAAAACAGTCACATAGCTAAGGCTATTCTTAGTAACAAAAACAAAGTCAGAAGCATCACCCTACCAGACTCTGGCTATAATACAAGTCCATGGTAATCAAAACAGCATGGTATTGGCACAAAAACAGAGACATAGATATACGGAACTGAAGAGAAAACCAAGAAATGGAAACAGTCTCTAATTACCATCTAATAATTGATAAGCAAAACAAAAGAGTAGAGTCAGGAAAAAGAATCCTTATCCAACAAATGGTATTGGGGAAACTGGACAATCACATTTAAAAGACTGAAACTTGACCCACACTCTTCACCACTAACAAAAATTGACTCAAGATAAAAGACTTAAATCTAAGACAGAAAATGACAGCAATCTAAGAAGAAAATGTGGAGAAAACTCTTGATGGTATTGGACTGGGGAAAGATTTTATGACAAAGACTTCAATGGCCATAGCTACAACAATGAAAATTAACAAATGGGACTTAATTAAGCTGAAAAGCTTCTGCACAGCTATTATACAACACGTAAAGCAAAAAGGCAACCTTCAGAATAGGAAAAGATATTTGCATGTTACCAGTCTGAAAAAGGTTTGATAACTAGATTCTCCAAAGAACTTAATCAACAAAAAAATAGTGAATAATCCCCTCTACCACTGGGCAAGAGATATGAACAGAACCTTCTCTGATGAGGACAGACAAGTGGCTAACAAACATTTGAAAAAGTGCTCATTGTCCCTGATCATAGAGAAATGCAAATCAAAATCACCCTGAGATATTTCCTAATCCCAGTGAGAATAGCCCACATTATAAAGTCTCAAAGCTGAAGACGCTGGCATGGATGTGGAGAGAAGGGAACACTTTTACACTGCTGGTGGGACTGCAAACTAATACAGACTTTTTAGAAAGAAGTATGGAGAATCCCCAAAGAACTCAAATTAGACATCCCATTTGATCCTCTAATCCCATTAGTAGACATCCACCCAGAAGAAAAAAAATACCTTTTATTATAAGGACATGTGCACTACACTGTTTATCACAGCTCAATTTACAATCAACAAAATGTGGAAACAATCTAAATGCCCACCAACCCAGAAATAAATTAACAAGCTATGGTATTTATATACCATGGAATATTATTCAGCCATTAAAAAAGATGGAGACTTTACATCTTTTGTATTAACCTAGATTGAATTGGAACACATTCTTCTTAGTAAAGCATCACAAGAATGGAGAAACAATTCTCAATTCTAATATGAAGTCATTAGATGATCAAATACAAGGTGTGGGTAAGGGAATGAGGGAGTGGGGAGAGGACAGAGGGGGTCAGGAGTTATGATGTATGGCATACTGCTTGGTGGCAGGACACAATTAATAGAAGGACTTTACCTAACAAATGCAATCAGTGTAACCCAATTCTCTGTACCTTCAGTGAATCCCAATCAATAAAAAAAAAAAAAAAGAAAAAAAACGAGATTTATAAAAATATTTTAAAATGGGGGCAGTGCCTTTGGCTCAAAGGAGTAGGGTGCTAGCCCCATATACTGGAGGTGGTGGGTTCAAACCCAACCCCAACCAAAAAAAAATCTTTATCTATATCTTTATATACAGATATAGATATATGTGTGTGTGTGTGTATTTTAAAATGTAGAAAGAAAAGTTTATATATTCCATCCACATTCAGAAGCTCTAAACTTTTAAGATTGTGAGGGTTTTATTTTTCATCAAATGAAAGCAAGAAATTACAAAGCATCAGGACCCAAAGCTCCAAAGTAAGCACTAAAGATTGTATTGGCGTCAAATGTAATGGTGTCTTCATTTGCATTTGTAGACTATATTTCTAGCGTATTTTCCTCCCCAACATTTCAGTGACTTTGGAAGAGAGAAGTATTTAAAGTTTCTTTTTTATCAGTGGAAAAATTGACTCAAAAAGAAACAAGGCAACTTTCCTAAAGCTACAAGGGGTTTGGCCCCAAAACAAATCTAGAAGTTATATCTCCTACATCCTATCATGGCCATGATTAAGCAAACATTTTTATGCTCTTGTGATAAATAGGTTATAGAAAAAAAGATACAATTCCAATATTATAATAATTCAAACTTCTTTTTTTAAAAAAACTTCAGAGTGGCATGTGATCAGCTATTTTAATTCTGTGTGTGCACAAGAACTCTGTGAAAAGTTCATGCAACTAGTTATCAGCTACCTCAAACTGAGTCAGAAGCATCAAACTATCAAACTACCTCACCTTTTTTAACGTATATTCTTACAAAAATTCCCAGATGTCACAATTGACACACCTACTTGTTAAACTGGAGAAATTCTTGAAGCACAGTAAGCAGATGCTAGAACAGATGGAAATTTTCTTTTTGGGCAGAGAATAAGAAATTTCCAATTAAGAAATGCCCGGACACTATTTTGTCTCCCTTCTAGTTGACTGAACTATGAGATTTCCTTATGTCACAGCTTAGAATTTTAAAAAGCCTTTCTATTGCCCTCAAAAATCTCTATTTCTTCATTTATCTATATGCATGTGCTTAAAATCTGTTCATTTTTATTTCTTCCTTATAGAATTACTATGACGCTTTCAAAAAATGAAATGAAATATTTTTGTGTAATTGTTATGCTACTTTTATCTTTATCCATCTGGCCTCAAGTTTGCTTCTTACATATATTTTCCCTGCATTCCCTTCTTACAGCTTTATACAGTATCTATTATCGGCCTAACACTTATTTCTTCAGTGTATTATTCTTCATCAAATTCAAATAGCCGTATTACAGAAAGCAAAATGAAATATATCCCTTGTTCGTGTATGAAAGCAGATGTCAGATTTTTCTATCAACTCTTCCCAGTGCCTAATGCAATGGCGTTCACAGAAAAACTGACCAGAAGATAGAGACTTCATACACCCCCCCCCACCCCAGACATGCATAATTTCCCTTTTATCAACATCCTCCCCCCCCCCAGTGGCACATTTGTTACAACCAATAATCCCACATGGACACATCATCATCACTCAAAGTCCATAGTTTTCAGCCGAGTTCACTCAGTGTTGCATTTTCTGTGGGTTTTGCCAAACGTATGATGACATGTATCCACCATTACAGGTATAATATCATATAATACCAAACAGAATAGTTTTTCTGGGGCAGTGCCTGTGGCTCAGAGGAGTAAGGTGCTGGCCCCATATGCTGGACGTGGCGGGTTCAAACCCTGCCCCAGCTAAAAAAAAAAAAGAATAGTTTTTCTGCCCTAAAAATCCTTCGAATATACCCTTCCTCTTAATAAGTACTTAACTTTTTACTGTTTCTATAGTTTTGTCTTCTCCAGAATATCATAGAGCAGGAATCACACTTTGTTGCCTTGTCAGGCTGCCTTATTTCACTTAGTAATGCACATTTAAGATTCCTTCATGTCCTTTCATGGTTGGGTAGCTCTTTTCTTTTTAGTGCTACATAGCAATCTATTATTTGGGTGTACCATCATTTATCCCTTGACTTAACTGAAGGACATTTATCTTCATTGCTTTCATGTCTGGGCAATTATGAATAAAACTGCTGTCAACATCCATGTGCAGGTTTTTGTGTGGACATAAGTTTTCAGTTCATTTGAGTAAATACCAAGGTTGCTACACTGTAGGACAAGAGTATGATTAGGGGTGGTGCCTGTGGCTCAAGGAGTAGGACACCAGCCCCATATGCCAGAGGTGGTGGGTTCAGACCCAGCCCTGGCCAAAAACAGCAAAAAAAAAAAAAAAAAAAAAATATAGCATGATTAGTTTAGTAGAGAACTGCCAAACTATCTTCCAAAATGGTTGTACCATTTTAATTCCCACCAGCAATAAGAGTTCCTGTTGCTCCACATCTCACAGGCAGCGCTCTGGATGTTGGCCATTCTGGTAAGTGTATAGTGATACCTCGCTGCAGTCTTAATGTGCAATTCCCTAATGGCACATGATGTTAAGCAACTTTTCATATGTTTATTTGCTATCTGTATGTGTTCTTTGATGAGGTATCTGAGTCTTTTGTTCATTTTTTATTGAGTTCCTATTGTTAAGCTTTAAGAGTTTTTTTTGGGGGGGTTGTTTGTTTGTTTTTTATTTAACTGATAGTTCTTTTTCAGATGTCTTTTGAAAATTTTTTCTCCCAGTATGTGGTTTTGTCTTCTCATTCTCATGACACTGTCTTTCACAGACAAGTTTTTAACTTTAGTGAAATCCACTTATCAATTATTTCTTTCATGAATGATGCCTTTGGTGTTTTATCTAAAAACAGTCATTGCCATACACAAGATCATTTAGATTTTCTTCTATATTATTATTTAGGAGTGTCATCATTTGAGGTTTCTACGTTTAGGTCTATGATCCATGTCGAGTTAGCAGTGAAGAGTGGGAAATCTGTGGCTAGACGAGTTTTTCCTCAGGTAGATGTACAATGGTTCTAGCATTTGTACATCAGCCATTTGTTCAATAACTGAATTTTTAGCTTCCCTAAAGTCCAAAAATTCTTGATTAATTATTACTGTGAAATAGTTTTCCTAGTGTTCATCTCAATAAGCTGGTCCTGATTTTTTCAGGAACTTTTGTACCCAAGCTTACTGATCATAGCTAAGGATTTGCAAATTGCTGTATCCTGCATTCCAACATGTTAGTGAACATCTGGGGATGGGGAGTGGTCGGTAACTTTGCCATAATTTTATTCCAACTTCACATAGACCCAATACTATTGTGTATGAAAAAATAATAAACTGTGCCTGACAGCTTTCTGCATTTCACTTCACGCCATTTCCTTCTCATCTTTCTTTTTTCTTTTTTTCCATGTTTTGTGAAACAAAACCACAAAGAAGCTTGATAACTAAATTGTTTGAAGAAATGGAGACGAGAATCCTGTAAGAGATAGATATGCATATAGAGACTATACGTTTTACACTTAACACCTGTTTGTAAATACATAATAAATCCTCTTGATTTTTAAATTTCAAAAATTTAATCTTTCATCTTGATTTAGGCAATTTTTTTTTCTGAGATGTAGTTGAAATAAGTCAACACACTATAAAAAAGTTGAATAAGGGAGAAAAGCATCTTCCCATCTGTTTTCCAACTTCAGAGGGAAATTTTAAAGAACAAATATTACATTCCTTATACTATGTAAAAATGATTTGTGGGACAAATTAGAGACATTTATTATAAGACGCTAAATTTTCTCAAGACATTGTGTATCATCCCAATTTTTGAAGAAGACATAACTATGAGGAAAGATTAAGTAGTAAGAGAAAGTAACAAACAGCCATCACAATATAACAGAACCCTCAGAAGTGTGAAGACAGCATTAAAACAAAGTGGCTGTATAATGAAAGAAGTGAGGATTACACGATGAGCCCTTGTATGGAATTCCAGCTAGAACAGGGTCTGTGAATTTGGGTTAAAGTTCCCTTAGCGTTCCTTAGTGTCTTCAGCTTTGAGTTTCTATAAAAATACACCTTGATTGAGTTTGAAAATTTAGGAATATTTCAAAGACACTAATTCCTAATGAAATAGAAATAATCGTTCATTTTGTTTAAGCATCACTTGTTTGGGCCTTTGAACTATGTAGCTAATAGTATTTATAAGTATTTATAGAGAGATTCCTGGGGCTAGTTTGTTGTTTTCCTGTCTTCTATTAAAGCAAGTAAACAGAAACATGGAGAAATTAAAAGCATTTTTATAGGCAAAAGAAAGGCCAATCAACTATCTTCCTTAGAAACAGTCTCCTTTCCACCAACTGTCTTAAAATAAAAGTTTTTCCAATTTTAAAAAACAGGCAAGCATCTAAAATTTAACAATGAAAGAAACATATAAACATTCAACGTATTATTTTCCTCTGAAAATTGAGGCAACAAATTTAAGCTAAGGCTTTGTAAGACCAGATCTAAATTAAGATTTAGTATCAGTATAAAAGACTAAAAAACAAAACTTTAACCTCATTACAGAGCTAAACTTTAGTTACTTCTTTTTCCCTTTAAATCTTATTTCATGTAGAGTTTTTAAGTATTGTGATATTTTTCAATAATGCCTTTGTTTTCCTCCACATAAACGAAAAAAGGAACCTCAATTCTTTCCAAGTTAAAGCTTTACTGTTAAACTGCCATTACCTCTGTGTTCATTGTTTTTCTTCAGAGAGCAAGTTTGGAAGTTAAATACCTCTATGACAAGCCAACAAAACAAGATCACTTCTTAAACTTGTGCCCAAAGCTGCATTTGCAAAGGCCTGATTACATTTTTGTGCAATGGAAGTAGCAACAATTCTCCTCCAAATTACTTTGTATCCCCACAACCATGTGGATGGACTTCAGGCTGCAGAAGGAAAAGTTTACTGAGTGTGGAGGGATTGTCCTGTTCACAATCTTGGCTGCTTGGATTGAAATGAGCTCTTCTTCATTTTTTCATCCACTGCAAACAGCACATAGCTTTTTAGTAGCAACAAGGAGACACAGTGAGAAACCCGTGAGCAGCTTTTCAAGTCCACAGCTCTGCTGAGGAGTTGGCTCTTGACAGCTGTACTGAAGGAATGGGAGTCTTCAAAGGAAGCCTGTAAGAACCAAATGGAGTGACACACCACCCCTTTTCAGGTGCTCGGTGGAAACTCCCACAGCTGGTCGTGTTCCCACAGCTATAGATTATTAGGAAGCAGCCTGAAATGACCAAGGGAGGGAGCCCTCTGTAGGGTCATTCCCTAAACTAATAATGTTAACTAAAACCTGAGAAGAACAATGTATCACTGCTTTTTGTGGTTTTGTTTTTGTTTTTTTGTTGTTGTTGTTTTTTTGTTTGTTTTTTTTTTTGATGGCTGACATAAACGAGAGGGAGTTCTATCTCTTTCTTGTGTTTTGAGAAATTAATTTTATCTCTGAGTTTCATAGTTATCTTCTGGGACTAACAAATGAGGCTTTTTACCTACCTTGTATAGCTGTTAAAATTCTAAATATGCCTTTGTTAAACAGATTTGTATTTGAATTATATGCAAAAACATTTAGTCTGAAAATGTTCTTGAAAACCTCAAGTGAATAATCAAAATAATTTACAACTGACATGAAGTTTTAGAATACCAGGATGGGTAGCCAACACTCTACTTGAAATAAACATACAGGGCTAAGTGTACTTATTCCTAAATTCTTTCTTTTTTAGAGAAAAAGTCTCACTGGGTTACTCAGACTGGAGTGCCTTGGTGTGATCATAGTTCATTGTATAGCCTTAAACTCCTGGGCTCAGGCGGTCCTCCTGCCTCAGCCCCCAGAGTAGCTGGGGCTAGAGGTCCATGCCATCAACTCCTGGCTATTTTATTTTAAATTTTTTTTTTTTTTTGGTAGAGACAGGCCAGTGGCAGGAGATGTCTCACCAGCTTACCAGGTTGCCTAGGCTGGTCTCAAACTCTTGGCCACAAACAATCCTTCTACCTTGGCCTCCCAAAGTGCTGGGATTATAGGCATGAGCCTTTGTGTCCAGCCCTAAATTATTTCATTAATGTCATTGATAACAATTAAAAATATATTACTTATTAGTACAACTCAATCATTAAGTAAAAATAGCTTTAAGGTAAATTCAACAGAAAACTGTCATTTTACAATGAAGAAGCCATTTCTTTTCCCCCTTTGAATATCAAGTATGCCAACACTCTGAAGAATTTCATAATAAAGTAAGGATCACATAGCAGACTCTAAAAATAATTGATGACTTTCTCTATTGTTCCTTCAACAAACACTTAGTAAGCACCTGTTATATTCAAAAGCCTGAGATAATCTGTGATTAAAACCAGTGGCTCTGGTTCTAGAGTTTCTGTTTCTGAGCATGGCTAAGAGAGAAGAAGTTGAGTGTTAAGCCAAGTGTCCTGACTTCTGCTTCAAGCCAAAAAGAGAATGCCAAAGAATTAGTCTTCTGTTTCATTATAAGATAATGATCAGTTGTTTCTCATCTGTGTACATAATGTAATCAATGAGGTAAATACTGTTGAATTAACAAAAGCACTTAATCAAAAACACAATTAAGAAACTTATTAAATACAAGTAAAGAATGACTTTTCAATTGTAGTGTTTCTCTATCAATGAATAGCACTTAAGTCAGAACCAATTCTAACAGAAATGCTTTACTTGATACAACAACATTCTTCCTCTTTACTGTGGACAGCTGTCATTCTTCATCCACAGAAAATACCAGGCGGCGTTTGAGGCAGACAATGTGTTGCAAGGTGGGGGGCAATTTTAACTGCTGCTGACAATCTGATGTGCACATCTGAGGAGGACATTTTGTTGCTATTTTTGGGAGAATGTCTCCATAATCCCCAAATACTCCATTGATTTGCCTCTTTGTTTTTAAATAGTTCCATTTTCAAATTTCTGGCCTTAGAATGAACCCCATCCAAAAAGTTAGAAAAAGAAAAAGAAACCTTGCATTCATCTATCTATCTTTTCACAAAAATGGTAGTAAATAACGGGCACCTATACAAAACATGCTTGGGGGGGGCTTTAAGAAAAGTAATGGTGATTTCTTCCCCATCGTAGATTTTTACGCAGCAATTTTTATGATTATAAGTCAGTAGAAAAGCTGAACAAGGACTCAGAAATCCTATGGTCTCACCTTCACAGCTTTCTCACTTTTAAGCTATGAATTTGAGAAACCCCCTTATTTTGTGCCTTCATCTTACATTGAGTGATGGCTTGAATATGTAATATTGGTTTCTATATAAAAGGGACAACTGACTCTTGTGACAGAAACAGGTGTAGTACTGAGGTTTCTCTGGCAGAAATCCAGATGTCACCAGAGAACTCAGAGCAAGGAATTTCTGAGGCAATCTTGGCAAGGCTCTAGGAGCGGGGTCTCACCCTATTCTGATATCTAACTAAATACATGAATGATTGTTGGAGGTGAAGTGGAAAGAGACTAACTATAAATTTCCACAAATTGAAGGATATGAAGACCCACAAGAAACAGATTATGTCCCCTAGTTCCAAAGTGATTAAAAAAATACTTGGAAAACTTGGCCTTCTATATATTTCATGGTTAGGCGGTCACACATCTTAGTTTGCCTGGTTCCCTACAGGTTTCCATCTGCTATTCCAGAGCGTTTTGAAGAGCATTGCCTTTTGTTTTCAAGTGTCCTGATATCTTGTGTTTAGATTCTGGCTCCATTATTTTCTAAGAGACTGGAATAAGTTACTTGACCTCTATCCCATTCTTATCACGTGTAAATAAAAATAGTGACCCCTACCTCATAGGGTTACTGGGAGAACTAATGCACTAATGCCTGTCAGATGCTGAGAAATAGTGCCTGGTACATGCAGTTAGCAAGAGTTGTCCAGGGTGGCACCTATGGCTCAAGGGAGTAGGGTGCCGGCCCCATATGCCCGAGGTGGTGGGTTCAAACCCAGCCCCAGCCAAAAACTGCAAAAAAAAAAAAAAAAAGAGTTATCCATAATTATATGACATAGCTTTAATTTTATGATTTTGAAAGTATCATGTAGTGGTTTCTTACAGTTTTGATTCATCACTAATCTGGCAATAAGCATAAATATCAGGAGATGTGTTTCTAGAGAGAACACACATTC
Source organism: Galagoides demidoff (assembly GCA_963574575.1). Lineage (NCBI taxonomy): Eukaryota > Metazoa > Chordata > Mammalia > Primates > Galagidae > Galagoides > Galagoides demidoff. Next base: position 13,221 of record CAUYQV010056517.1, on the reverse strand, counting down.
TCATTACGTATAATGTATAATTTTTTGGCTAAGGAAAATCATAAAATTATGAGTTGACTCTTTAAAATTGGAGTGTTATCTTCTCAGGAGAGGTTTAAAAATTCGAATTTTGCATGTAATAAATAAATTTAGATGCAATATTTACTCAATACTAAAGTATAATTTTTATTTCAACATTTCTCAACTCAAAAATTCTCACTTTTAATCTATGTATATACACACTTTAGTATCCACCATACTACAAATAACTTGTTTTTTGAATCATAAAAGTAATGATATAGGGAAAAATACACATACGCTCTCACATACCCAATGTATTCACATGCATGTGTATGAGGTCGGACAATGAAGTTCATAAGCTCATCCTAGAAGAAGTGCTCCATATTTTATTGCTGAGTAACACTATAGTAACCTTCAAGGTACTCCCCTTGGCCATCTGCTGTCTGCAGTCATATTTAGAAATGAGGTATGTAGCACTTTTTCTGGGATGAATTTGTGAACTTCACTGTCAAACCTCATATAATGACAGCTCTGATGGTCATTCCAGAAAAAGAGTTTCAAAATTGCTTTGAAGGGTGGACTAGGTGCTGGCATCGGTCCATAGCTTCCTGGGGGGAGGACTTTGAAGGTGACCACAGTGATATTCAGCAATGAGGTATGTATCACTTTTTCTAGGATGAGTTCATGAACTTAATTGTCTGACCTCATGAGCCAAATACTATCTTTTCATATGTGTGAATGCACGTTTGTATGTAAAGTGGCTTAATTCTCATAGAAGATACAGCTACATTTAACTATATTAAAATTAAAATATATTGTAAAGAAAACAACTAGCCACAAAATGGGAGAAGATATTTGCAATATAGATACTGAAGGATTAGTTCTAAATATATGTGTGTGTGTGTGTGTGTGTGTGTGAGTCACATAGATCAATAACAAAAATAAAAACCCAACAGAAAAATGGGGAAAAGGCAAGAATAAGTATGTTATACCAAAGTCATGCTAATAAACAGATGAAGCTGATCAATCTCATGAAAAATCTTACAATGTATATCAGATTTCAACACTATATCATTGTCAAGATATTTGGTAAAAATAAGAAGCCTGACAATCAAGTGTAACAGACTTAAACTATATCATTTTTTGAATGATTTCTGAAGTTGTTAATCCTATATAATTTAACATTTTTATGACCTATGGGGCCCTGCAATTGCCTTCCAAGATACAAACACAACGGAAATATTTGCATGTGTGCACCGGAGACACCCATAAGATAGATCCTATGTTACATTCAGAATAACAAAAGCTTTGAAATTCCAAAAGCTTACTGGCAGGAAAACAGAGAAATAAATTATGGAATATGTGTACCATATCTTACAAAGCAGTAAAAGAATGAATGAATTAGAGATACAACAGCATGGGTGGATCTTAATAACAATGCAAACAAAAGCAGCAAAAGCAAGCAAAGAGGACGAAACAAGGTCTTGTTTGAGTACATGTATGACCTTTATTTATTTATTTATTTATTTTTTGAAATGGAGCCTCAAGCTATCCCCCTGGGTAGAGTGCCATGGCATCATAGCTCACAGCAACCTCCAACTCCTGGGCTCAAGCAAGCCTCCTGCCTCCGTCTCCCAAGTAGCCGGGACCACAGGCACCCGCCACAACGCCCGGCCATTTTTTGGTTGCAGCCATCATTGTTGTTTGGCGAGCCCGGGCTAGGGATTCGAACCCGCCACCTTAGGTGTACGTGGCTGGCACCTTAGCCAATTGAGCCACAGGCGCCAAGCCATGTATGACCTTTTATTTATGTGTACGTGGTAAAACTATTCTTGAAAAGAATAACATACAAAACGAGTGATAGTGCTTATCTCTGAAGGGAGAGGAAGGGATCAGAAAATAGTGTCCAGATAACTTAAGAGAGAGATGTACATAGACCCATAAAGTATTCTAATTCCTAAGGTAGGCTATAGACTTATGGGAATTTTTATATTATTAAAATAAATAAAAGGTGGTCATATTTAGTCAATTAATGATGATGTGTTCTGGATGAAGAATTATAATTAATCCAAACCAGATATCAGGAGTGCAGAAAAGATGGCACTCTGTTAGTGGTAAGTGAGTGATTAGCCTTTCGTATATCCTTTGCATAGTGCATTTCACGTGTACTTAGTGTCTTATGAGAGTCACTGCACATGCCAGTACTTCTTTTTATAGTAAATACAAAAAGATCACATTTCACAGGGTAGAAAATTGTTTCCTTTTATGTTTTACAGAATCTACTGTGGTGATCCCTGCTTAGTTGGCAATGGACCCTATTGCTGAGGCCTTTGAAGAGTCACCAAGTGATTGGGGAACTTGATGAGATGGCAAAAATAACAAGCATATGTGTCGAGAAAAGAAAAGAAAACTCTAGAGAAGGCTAGTAGTTCTCTGGTTCTGCTCACCAATCATATTCATTCTGCAGCCCATTAACTGCTGCAAGAGGCCCTGTGCTCCAACATAGTACCAAGTTCTAATCAGGAAAGGAAACTAAGGTTTACTGTCAAATTTCAAGACGTAAATATATATTTCTATTTGTAGATACAATCAGAGAGAAAAGACAGGGCACAAATGGTTTGGGGAAAGACTCTAAAATAAAAAGGTTGAAGTTCATTAATATTCTAATTATTTTTACCTACATTTAGATTAAAATGTCATAAGAAAGCACAGCTTTTAGGCCTGTTATGCTTTGCCCTTTGTAATTTTAAGTTTGGAATTAAAGATTGCCATTGTGAGCGACTAAATTCCTGACAAATGACCAAAGAATACTCAATTTAGAGATACTATAAATGTCAACAAAATATCATGATTATAGAATCATAAACCCATAAATTTAAACCAGCCTCACAGAACTGTTCATAAATACATAGCTAATTGTTCAGTCTACATGATATGGTCATGAGTAAGTCCACAAAGGAAAACGCAGAAGTGTTCTACACCCCCCCCCACCCCAAGGTTAAGCAGTCTGTGACGACAGAGTTGGCATTTACTCAGCATCTCCAAACTGGTGCTGTCTAGTTCAGCTGAGAACCATGTGTGCATTTGTTTCCTCACATGGTTGCTCCTGTAGATGTGCTCCGTGACTCATCTGGTTTTAGCCAGAGAACTTTCTCTTGCTCAATTAAGAGGAACTTGGAGTGAGTAATAGTGAGTAGGAAAGGGAGCAAAGACCTATACGTCACTCCTTCACTTAAGCTATAAACATGTATTCTCTGTCCTCTACTTGCCTGTACTGAGCTGAATGCCAGAGAATAATGTCTAGCAAAAATAGCAAGGCCCCTGCATGTATGCAGTTTACAATGTAAACTGGGAAAGCCGGCAGGTAGAGGGCAGAACAGAATGGGTTAGAAATGCTAGGTGCTGCAATACTTCCAGCCATCTGGACTTTAAGAATCCACAAATAACATTCCCAAATCTGGGTCTCCCTGTGGAAGAGGAAGCCAAACTTACTGGAAGAAGTCTCATGGCTTGGTGTTTCTCAGAGACCGCAAGTCCTAAGATTGGTGCTCAGGAGGAGAGGGGTGGGCTGACCAGAGTTGCTTTGAAAAATCAGTGGTTAGAACATGAAGAAACATCTAAATGGAGTTCACCCCCAGGGCTGCGGGAATGTTAGAATGATCAACACCTGCCACAATCTCATTCACATTTTAGGAAGATCCCTCTAGCCATTCCGTGAAGAATGGATTAAAGGAAGTAAGTAAGGATGCAGGGAAATCAGTTAGAAAACAATGACAGTGATCCAGGTCAGAGACGGCAGTCTGAACTACGGTAGTGGGAGAAGCAGGAGGTTCAAGGACCTTACAGAGTAGAACCAACTGGACCAGGTGAGGGGTTGGAGACAGAGAAGTCAAGGCTTCTTGCTTACCTGTATTTACAACTTTAAAAATAAAATAAGGTTGTATTCAAATTGGGGACGAGGTATATTAATCTTTGCTTAGCTCCTACTTAAAGGGAATAATGGAAAAAGATACCCTGCCTAAAACACCAACCTGGTCTATGGTAAAGAAGGATATTCAGATATTTCTCCATCTAATAAATATGTACATACAAATACATGTACATCTAATTATATATAATTTACAAAATAATTTCTAATTAATGCAATAAGATTGCATTTTGCAGACAACTCTTGGTTATAAGATTCTGTCGCCAAAAAAAATGTACAGAGTTGTTTTGCTTTTGTTTGGTTTTGGAGCACAACTGTCATGTAAGTTATAATATTAAAAATGTTATTTGGACATACTTCAGTCCAAAACTGGTCCCTATGAGTGTCTTCGTCTTCAAAAAGGCACAGAAATGAGTCTGCGTATTGACAGACCACTAGAGACATTCTAGAGCAGTATTCCCAAACACCTGCACACAGGACCTTGCCGGGATCACCCACAGAGACAGGGCAGGAGAGGAGGAACTCCGCCAAGCCCCTGTGTAGTCCCATCCCCCGGGGGCCCTGGTGGCCTAATCACCTCTGAAGACTGCCTCATCAGCAACACCTGAATTTCGGAGGGAACATATTCAAATCACAGCACCTGGGGATCATTTAAAAATTACAAAGCCCAGGCCACACTCTAGCCTAGCTCTAGTCTAGATCAATTAAAATGATAGTCTCTGGGGAGGCTTCTGTAGCTTTTTGAGCACAGGTGATACCAGTATGAACCACTGGGCTAGAACAGGAAGATAAATAAAAAAGAACTGAAATTTTTCTCTGTATAGAGAAGCTGGTATGATTTTCAGGTCACAGACTCAGACGTGTAAGAATTATCTACTTTTCTATAAATGACTGATGGTACTGTCTCCTTCAAGATCCCTATTCCATAGGGTGGCCAAACGTTGTTCTCAGTCAACCCAGGGCTTCTCTTCCTCATTCCCTGTGTTGTTTTTTAATCAAGACTGGAGTGAGGGGAGTTATGATCTACCAAGACAAGAGACGGAGATTGGCAGGGATGCTCTTCCCTCTAATCCCCAGTTAATAGCAATCCAGCACATGGCCCCTCCAGGTGCCAGACAGCTGTTTCTCCCCTTCCGTGGGGCCCCCAGGCTTGCCAGTCATGGCCTCACTGCTTCTGGCCACAAGGCAGGCATTCTGCTCCTTCCCACTATACACTGAAGTCAAGGAATGGGGTAGGCTTTAAAAGCCGTATAGAAAGGAATTACTAAGAATGAAAAATAACAGTTAATAAAATCAAAATACAAATTATGATACTTAACATCTGCCAATTGTGCAAAAAAAATTTCCATTTGTTAAATTTTCTTGGTTTGTGTTATTAGCATTATCTTCAACCCTTAGTTTCTTTCCTGCAATGTTTTTAAACTACCTGTCCATTTTGTGAGGGTGCTTTTAATATAATCCATCAACTTACTTAACTGAATGCACAAAACTGCAATATTATGCAATATTTTGAAAAATAACAGTGAGGAGGATGGTACTGTCAGCCTCTGCACTTTGGAGAATTCGCAATATTCCCCCAGGAAACCGCCTGAGGAAAACTCTTGGTTCATAAGTGACTCATGACTGGCTAACAGGGCACCAGTGTAAATTCCTTTTTAAAAGCAGTCAAATTTTTCACAAATACAAATTAAACTCATTTAAAGATAAATACCAGTTAACATCTGCCTTGCAATATTTATTCAGCTCCTTCTACAAATCTCTATTCTGTAGAGTCATCTCAGAACTGGGTTTCTAGCATCAGCAAATAATAATACACAATTGAAATGAGAGACCACATTTATAATGGGACCTAGAATCATTGTTTATTTATGGTTTTATAATTTATTTTCAATTCCTTGATAAACCAAATACTTCAAAATATAGTAGATATTCAACTATACATCTATACATATACAGATGCTCAACTCTGTAAGTTGACCACCCAAGGGACTGTAACAAACTGGTCAACATACAGAGGAACATAGGGGCCTATTGTACTGATACGTACACGGGGTGCTTGTCCAGCCTATGAAAATTAGGTCAACTTAAAGAGGTGGTCAATGTAGGGAGGTGGGTAACTATGGATGTTCTACTGTGTACATAGGAGTATTTAGACCCTATATCTCTAGATTATGTTTCATTAAAAGATGCAACAATCAACTTGAATAAAGGGGGTAGCATCACAAAATACCCAACATATAACAAAAGAGCAACTTAGGAAAAGTTTACATAAAGTACATTTAAAATTAGGTAAAATGTATTTGCGTATATGACATAAAACTGGAAGGAAAGAAGGTAATCAAATTAATGGTTATTAGGTGGTTGAGAATTAGGTGGGCTTTGTTTTTTAATTTCTTTGAAACTTTTAATGGTTGTTTTACCTCTGAATGTTTTTAATAGTCCCTGCATGTTTATTATGCATAAACAGAACCACCCTCTGCTCATTAGAGTATAGTTTAGGAAATGCTCTGGCTTTAACAAAATTTCTTAAACTATCAATATAACTAAAGCCTTCAGCTTGGTTAGCCAGTAGAATAAGAGTCCAATTTTCTATAAAGGATTTTTTAATAACTGAAAGTTGAGAGACTACTGTGATGGGTTTATATTTAAGTAGCAAAATGGTGGTCTAGGTATTTCAAAGCATTTAGCATTCACCCATAAAAACATGTTCAACCTGGGTGCTTTTAGACTTGCATAAATTCCCAGTGTGCTCTGTGGTCATTTACCTGCTATGTGACAGCCTGCCTGATTGCCCGTTGTCTGATCAGGAGTTCAGAATGTGAGGTGGTATAGCAAAGAAAGTTGAGGCTCAGAACACCAACTCTGATGAATCTGAAACATGAATTAAAAGGACTCTAAATTAGAAGAATGAGTAAACCAGTTGCCTCCTTACTGAGTAAAGAACAGGCACATCCAAGCAAGGATCAACTTGCTTGTAGCAGATGATCTTTGTATACAGTGCTACTTTTCCTCTGTGAAGCAGGCAGATTCCACGTTACAGATTGTGTCACACAATTAGGTTCTTGCAGACACAGTGGACATGGTATCTGGGCTCTGGGGAGAAAAGGAATGGATAAACTCAACTTACTTTTGCTAAGAAGCAGAGAGGATGAAGTTTTTAAATGAAAATATAATGCTCAAATACAGAGAATCTTCTATTCCATCTTTGGCAATTTCAAAACCAGGCTATATTTAGGCTCTAGTTGTGAAGACTGAGAGGTTCCCAAAGATGACCTTGCTTTATACATTTCACAGTCAAGAAGGAGCATATACATATAAACAGCCAACCCAGAAGGCAGAGCTGAGGAATAGGCCACAAAAGAGATGACCCAGGAAGTTAGTAAGACAGTAAGATGCCTAGCAGAGAGGAGCAGGTAGAGCTTTACAGAGGACATAGAACTTAAGGCAGATTGTAATGATAGGCAAGCTTTTAGTAAACTAGATGTGAAGAAGGCATTTCTGGGAATAATAACTATAAGAATGCCCATCATACAAGAGACTTGAACAGAAACTTCTCTAAAGATGACAGGTGCATGGCCAGCAAATACATGAAAAATGCTCAACATCTTTAATCATCAGAACCACTTTGAGATATCACCTAACTTCAAGAAGATTAGCTCACATCACAAAATCCCAAAACTACAGATGTTGGCATGGATGTAGAGAGAAGGGAACTCTTCTACACTGCTGGTGGGATTGAAAACTAATACAGTCTTTTTGGAAAGAAGTTTGGAGAAGTCTCAAGAAACTAAAAGTTGATCTACCTTTCAATCCTGCAATTCCTCCACTAGGTATCTACCTAGATGATCACAAATCATTTTACAACAAAGACATTTGCAGCCCAATTCATAATCGCCAAGTCATCAAAGCAGCCCAAATGCCATGCAATATTATGCAGCCACAAAAAAGATGGAGACTTTACAGCATTTTCATTTACCTGGATGGAAAGGATACACATTCTTTTTAGTAAAGTATCTCAAGAATGAGGGGGGGGGATGTATCCAATGTACTCAATACTATTATAAAACCAATATATCATCACCTACACATCCATATGAATGATAAAATACAACTACAGTCCATAAAGAAGGAGATGAGAGGAGGAAGAGGGAAGGGGGAGGGTCAAAGGAGGGGAGGGTATTTGTTGGGACCTCACATACTGCGCATAACGCAATGGTATATTTCAAAACTACTAAGAGTATAGTATAAATGTCTTACCACAACAAATAAGAGAGATGATGGTTATGCTAATCAGTCTGATTTAAGCATCCCACATTGTATATCAAATCAGCATGGTGTAGGAGAGAGTTGGGTCATAACGTAAAGCCTACTGAGGGGAAAGTGAGAAACACCCAATACCGAGTGTGCAAACATCAGAGCTCAAGCTAAACCGAGCCAACAAATGACATGCTTGGCCACCTCAATGTTTAGTTTTCTCTTCTAACTATAGAAAGAGAGCAAGAGACAGAGAATGGGAGAGAATGTTGAGTCTTTTACTTGAACTAGCTACCAGTTCTTAAGTATTAGAAGATGATACATAAAACTCTGAATGGTTGGCTCCTCTTGGAAAATCTAGAGTTCAACAATCAGTGAACATGAGCAGAAGTGAATCCCTGGACAGGCCACAGTCCCTCATACTTCCAATGGCCTGTGCAAATGCCAGCTGAATTTATTATTATGGGAGGCAGGGCTTATTATCATTGTTGTTATTTTATAACAAAGACAAAAGTTTTTCTTAAATCTATTAAACCTTAGTAGCAGTGGAAAGACAAAGTTGCATGTCAGAGACATTGGAGAGGTAGAATCAGGGGACTTACTGAATTGGAGGATGAGATGGAGGAAGTGACAAAGAATTAAAAGTGACACTGAGATCTCAGACCAGGGTAGAATGGTGGTTCCATCAACATTCTTAGAGGTGATTGAAGTCTGCTGACTGTCCCAGGGAAGATTATCACTTGCTTTGGGGCTTGGTGAGTTTGTATTGCCTATTGGACATCCTGGCAGAAAAATTCATCAAGAGGTAGAGTCATTCCTAAAAGGTAATAGAGCACAGCAGTTAAAAGCATTGGTTTTAGAATCAGATAGAACTTAGATACCTCATCATGAAAGAACTGTAATATCAGATCCCACTTTCTCTGAGACATCTAATTGAGGAAGTATATAATGCATAGTGACCACTCAATAAAAAACTCTTAGCTTATTAGCGTTAAGAATTAGATACATATATTTGCAGAAGCTATAAGAATGGAATAAACAACCAAAGAAAAGATTCTAAAAAGAGAATATGTGATATACATAATACATACCATTCAAAAACAACTAGAAATGCAGTGATAACTAAGTCGCTCTTTCAGTAATTCTGGGTTCAGGAAAGTTTGATAGTCAATGGATGCAGAATTGGGACTAAATGTCCAACAGACACAAGAAACCTGGTCTTGATCTCCCAAGTGGCTTCTTCCTTTTAGCACATTGATTATATAGCTCTGTTCCTATGTAGATGACTGCTACACTTACCTCCTTAGTGTCCTCTGACCTCAAGACACATCACCTGCTAGAGGGGACAGCTGCATCAGGGAAGGCTTAATACCTCAATAAATAGATGGATAAATAGAAACAAAGGGATGAGACGGTATATTGTACAGTACTCCTTGAAATTAAAAGAATTCTTTCAAAATATCTTCTAAGTTTAATTAATTTACAGATACAATAGACTCCTGGCATTAGTAAATTTAACTTTATATTTTCAACCTCTTACAAAAGTCAGTGATACTCAAAAGAGTCCATTTTCAACCTCTCTTTCCCAGATGCTTAGCCTTAGAGCCAGAAATCAAAGGAAAGAAGCTGAGTGAGAGCACAGGTTGATTGTGGACTGGAGTGCTCAACTCAGCAGTGACTTAGTGTGTTCGAGTGCTATGAAGGCTTCACATGAATACAAGTAAAAGCAACCGACGGACAGCTTTCACCTATAGTCCAGCCAAAGCAAAAAGCAAACAAACAAACAAAAAACTGTTCACTTGGTGAGAAAGAAAACTTGCTTAAAGGTTGAGATTATTAAATATGTGGTAAGTTACATAACCATTTTGCTTACTAATTTAAGAGTTCATGAAATGACATATGTCAAGGGTATGCAATATTGGTTGGTTACGGAGATGTGTTTTGATAGAACCTATCGCCTAGAACAGTGGTTCTCAACCTGTGGGTCACGACCCCTTTGTAACAATGAAAATACATCGCAGCATTAGGAAGGTTGAAAACCACTGGCCTAGAAAGACAATTGATCATTGGACAGGGAAATAAGAGTCTAAGTCTCAGTGTGGCATTTGGCCAATTACTTCTGCACCTTTTCACATAAATACGCCTTGGCAAAGATGCCCTAAGTCACTCCAGTCCTCATTGTACTTAATGCATAAGGAAAGGAGGTGATTAGTTTGGACCAAATCACCTCTAGTTCTAGAACTTTCCACGTCTGACAATTTATGATTCTTTCTTTATATATAGGTTGTATGGATTCTGCAACAGGTCTTGTGTTTTTATCACATTTTTATTTTACATTCCTCTGGAATGTTACACTCCTCTAAACTGTATGTTTGGAATGGGTAAAAAAGTCTCAATTGCCTTCATGAATGACCTTGATCTTTGTTCATTTTTCCCAGTGATAGGTTTTAGGATAACTACTAAGATAGAGCCAGTAGGTGAAGGTTATTTTCCAAAGGCTTTTCCTTAGGAATGGTTCTCAAGCCATGTACCATGAGAGAATTGCAAACAATTTTAAAGATCATTAATTAAATTATTTTTGAAAGAAGTTCAATGCACAGTAAGTATGCCATTTTACTAATTTTTTTTGATCAACATAATTTAAGTATGCCACGAAAATTTAACTATAGGTTCAAGTGGGCCAGAGGATAAAAAAGGTTGGAAAACATTGGTCTAGAGATGGCTTCCTAAGAACAAGGCATAATTTTAAAGTGTGTCTAACTAGCCAAGAGAATCACAGGCCCCTCTTACCCATGCCATGCACAGAGTTGAGTTTAGGCCCAGAACCAGCATCTACTTAGATTTTGCTGTGTTTGTCAAAATTTCCTCATTTAAGGAAGAGGCATTGATGCAAAACCCAAAAGTCCCCTGAATTAACATATACAGAGGCAGTTCCTGTATTGCAAACATCCAACTTACATACAACTTACACATACAAAAGGAGGCTATTTCAACAAGTCCCAAGTTACAAACACCTGACTGACGCATGGCTCGCACTTACAAACAGAAGCTATTACAGGGAAGAGGCAAATGAACCAGTTCCAACTTACATATGAATCAACTTAAGAACAAACCTATAGAACCTAACTGGCATGTAACGTGGGGACTGTGTGTAATCTATTTCCACGGCTCTTTATATGTCTGAGCCAAACTTTGTTTCAGAGAGGGCAGCACAGGTTTCTGGGCCCAGTCTCCGGTTTCTTCACACAAAATTGGCTTGAATGCATCTGCGTAAAACAAAATTAAATCTTCAAAACTGTGTTTTTCTCCAAAGAGATTGATTACTCTTGTTCGATTTAATTCTGTTCATCTTAATATAATGAAATGGCTTACTGTAAGAAAAATAATAGGTAACTCCCAACAGTATTTTTCATAGTTTTCAAGTTGAGGAACTGAAAGTCTTCTTTAAAATATTTAACCTATATTACTTAAACTTGGACTACTTTTAAAATATACATTCATAGGGCAAAGTGCCACTCTTTTGGCTTCTACTACAAAAATTTTCGCAACCCACAAAGCTCTAAACTAAAACCATTCACTGTCAGACTCAGAGATGTGCTTTGCTGACTGTCTCTGACTTCTAAAGCAGAAATATATTCAATACACAAAACATTTTATTGACTTGAGTGGGATAGAGACACCTGGGCAATATTACAAAGCATGCCAAATTGATTTGAAGCGATTAAGATCGTTATAAGAAGTATCCAGGATATCCAGAATTTATAAGAAGAAGGCATATTATCTCTGACAATTTTATGGCATGTACTTTCCACAAGTTCTAATATAGCTTCCTTGAATAAAATATTCATAATGAAATCAGATAATCAGATTTACTCAGATTTGCCTGGGTCACACAGTACTTGTCAGAAGCGTTGGAACAGCATCTGAAAATATTTATGCTACTAAATACTCTCTTCCAGATTATAGCCCTTCAAATTCAATACACTAATCAAACAAAATCACTTGGAAGCACCTGATTTCTCTTGCTTCGGTAGCTCATTATTTTCATTTCCTCGTTTCAAGCAAGTTCTGGATGACTTGGTTCTACTTTAGTAGCACCTGTGTAAGAACGGTGAACTCATACTAATCGCTGTTGGCCTGATTCTCCCATCCCTGTGCCCATGTAACTTTCATAAAGTCAAAATCCCTTTCAAAGTGAGAATTCATGTGCTCTCCATATGGGAATATTTGTACATCTTTAAGATGATAGCCTCTTTGTTGCTATTATTATCTTCTTCTCAAAACAAATAGAACAAACAGTGCCTGTCATGCCCATTTTTTTCAGAGAAGCAATCTCCAGAAAGTACTTAGTGGTCCAACTGGAAAATGTTATAACAATGGAGTCGTTCCTGGTTTTTAATTTAGTACAGGTGGATAATCTCCGAAAAACCCAAGACAGTGAACAGATTGAATCACTTTTAACAATTTGAATGTTGAATGAATTCCAAAGTGCTCACAGTCAAGCTGTTTCTGCCTTTCTTAAACTAATACTTCAAACAAAGATTAAATAATTTTTCTTTGAAGGTTGGCTGAAAGTATTGGAAAATTATGTGCTTTGGAAAATGACATTCATTATAAAATGAGTGTTTGGGCATTGTAATTGCATTGATATTTTAATTGGGGTTGCCTTAAATTGGGAGGGGGTAGGGACTGTTTCTTTAAATCTTTTTTAAAAGAGACACAATCCAGTAACTTTTGAAATTAAAACATTAGGAATATTTCATTATATAAATATTATAATGAGGCTTTGAAAAGGTGTAAACTTTCAACACTAAACATGCTAAGTTTTTTTTTTTTTTTTTTGGTCAGGGCTGGGTTTGAATCCACCACCTCCAGCATATGAGGCCAGCGCCTTACTCTGAGCCACAGGCGCCGCCCAAGAACATGCTAAGTTTTATTCCAAACTAGAATTCTAGTCATCAAACAGCATGATATGACTCCTCTAAATTTAGCACTGAGCAGTTTTAAGCTGAATTTACCATCAGCTGAAACAAAGGCAG
>CAUYQV010056516.1:0-35180 GCA_963574575.1 Galagoides demidoff | reverse complement strand
GACTCAGTGCCTGTAGCTCAGTCACTGGAGCTGGCGGGTTTGAATCTAGCTTGGGCCTGCCAAACAACAACAATGACAACTACAACCAAAAAACAGCCAGGTGTTGTGGTGGGCGCCTGTAGTCCCAGCTACTTGGGAGGCTGAGGCAAGAGAATCAAAGCCCAAGAGCTTGAGGTTGCTGTGAGCTGTGACACCATGGCGCTCTACCAAGGGCAATGTAGTGAGACTCTGTCTCAAAAAAAAAAAAAAGAATGGGTGAATAATCTCTGACTGCCCAAGTCTCAAGTGCTGCTGAGAACTGTGAACTGTCTCAGGTGCGGCCCTACCCTGGCTCCTGCCCAGTCCCTTCTGTCCTATCAGCAGCTCTGTGATGCCCACAGCTTGCTAGTCACTCAGCCCCTCTGACTCTGCCTCCCCTCACTCCTCAGCTACTGATTCAGCCCATCACGAGAACACAAAATGAGGGGTGTGAGGGCCCTGGGAATACTACTCTCAGAGGCCCTCAGGACCAAGTCCAAACTCTTTGACATGTGACTGCTGCCCTCTCTGCCTGTGTCACTGCCTCCTGCAGCCCATGTTCCTGGCATCTGTCTGTCCCTCCAGTTGTGTGTCTGTTCTATCCCACTCCTTGAGCATTTTGGACTCCAGACTCTCCCTCCCAACTTCTTATCTGGTCAACTCCTGGGCAGACTTCAGATTTTATCACAAATATCACTTTCTCACTTCCCAGATAAGGGTCACACTTCTGTGGCACCCTGACTCTTCCCTTGTCAAGAGTTTTTGTGCTTGTAATTATTCTTCACTGTTTGCCCTGCCTGCTAGGCTGAGTCCAGGAGGGAGGCTCCAGGTCTATTTTACTTACCTCTGTACAAGGCTTGGCAGAGAGAAAGGGTCCAGGAAGTTGCTGCTGAATGAAAGAATGAAGAGGACAAAGGAAACCATCAGGGAAGAGAGAGATAAAGTGAGAAAGGGAGACAGAGAAAGGAGGGGAGGAAGGGAGGGGAAGAAATAAAGAAATAGAGGGAGAGAGAAAGGGGAACAGAAAGAGAGGAAGAATGAAAGGAAGGAAGGAGGGAGTGAGGGAAGGAAGAAGGAAGGGAGGAAGAGAGGGAGGAAGGAGAAGAGAAGAAAAGAGCAAAGAAAAGAAAAAGAAAAAGAGAAAATCGGTTGTGGAATCTTAATGACCTAGTTGCAATCCCAGCTCTGTCACTGAGAAACTGTGTGTCCATTTCTCATCCCTAAGGTATAAATAATAATACAGCTATACCAGGCTTGTTGGTATAATGACATGTGATACTGATCAAATATTGGATACTTGGAAAGGTGTTAAATAAATGGCATCCACAATAATGATGACATTATGAAACACTGGTAATCATCTCTCCCCATTCAGTTTCTGTCTGCAAAGTATGTCCAAGCCCATTGTCTTATTTCCTTTATAGATTAGCTTTTTGAGGAAGGAAGGGTAGGCGTGGGAACTGAGAGTAGAGAAATTAAGCAATTTCACCAATGTCACCCAGCATCATAGGACGAGACAAAGAGATTCTGGAGCTCTCTTCTAGAACCCTGCCACACTCTGCTTTGCAATCTAGGAAGAGTCCAAGTCTTTGTAGATTGTAGAGGGCAAACATACTGCCTGATTCTCTACAGAATCCCCAGTTCCCAGTGCAGAGTCTGACAGAGAGCAGGTCCTTGATGAATGTTTGTTGAGTTGAGTGAATAAGTGCAAGGTTTTGTCCACAGCTCTCTCAGCTCCCACTGGCTGCTCAGGTCAGCCAGCATAGGACCCCCTGACATCTTCCCATTAGTCCCTTTTGGCAGAGTCAAATCAGGCTCCCAAAAGGCAGTAGCCATGGGTGTCACTGGAGTGTGTCCCTGGCTCCACTGAGAGAGACAAGTCAAGAGTTCCCTGGAGCCCTGGCCCCTCTCCTTCCCAGCCCTTGCTTGAGTGTCCACTCACCTGTGACAACTGGGCTAGGAGCACTGTTGGGGCAGGTTCTGTGGCATCCAGATGCCAGGGATCCTCCACCCTGGGCTCTGGGGCTTGGACACCATCTAGGACAGAGCCTCTCAGGCAGCAGCTGGGCAGCCAGGCCCACCCTCCTGGGAGACATCCCAGCCCCAGGTCTTCTGGGCAGCAGAACGCTGGGCCTAGAAGCTCTTCTCCTAGTCACTCTCTGGGGGAATCAGATTTATGGGTGGTCTGAGGACCTCAAGTATTTCTCTTATTTCGTTAGTCCCAAGTACCCCTGCCTTATGTCTATTTCCTTTTGAATCTAAGGCACACAGCAGAATGAGATGAGCTCAGTGGAAAGAGTTGGAGAATCCGGATTTTTGTCCCAGTTCAGTTCCCACTGTGAACCTGGGCAAGGTGTTTCTCCTAACTGGGAGAACCCCTTCTGAGGTTGAGAAAAACATTACTGGGAGTCAAGCACAAAGATACTACTTCCCTTTCTAATGAAAGATTAACAGAGTATCTTATTAGAACATAAAGACTGGATTCTGAATCAGGAGATTTCTGTCACCTTTGACCAATCACCCAACTTCATAGAGCCTTGGTTTTCCTATCCATAAAATGGGGATGTATAACCTTTCAGGCTGTTGGGGGCCCTGGTGATTTCATAAATGTCCAAGCACCCAGTGAGAGTTCTTACTCAGCTAAACCTCAACCATCACCTTTTAAATCACTAAGTCAACTAATATTTCTTAAGCATCTACCATATTCACAGCACTGAGACACATAGACATAGGTCCATGGAGTGGAGTCATAACTTCAGGTCTCTGGGCCTTTTGCTTTCTACAAATACCAAATATAATTATCCTTAGATGCCATTGCTATAACCACCCAGGAGAACTCCAGCTGAAATACTTTTCCAGAAGCCTGAGAGAAGTCAAAGGATATATTGGGAGGACATGGATCAAAGCAGAGGGCAGAGAGTCAAGCATACTGAGGGCCCACTGCGTGCTGGGTATTGGATACCTATGTTTTCTTCCAATCCCCCAAGACAACTCCCTGCAGACAGGCAGCAACAGCCCATTCCACAGACAAGGACACTGAGGCCCAGCAGAGGAGGTGCAGACCCTGTAGTCTGACCCCCAGCTCTGATGTTTTGGCAGATTCATGGATACATTCAACCCTCCTTTCCTTTATTCCACAAATGTTTGCCACTCTCTGATCTGACTGGAGGGATTTGATTTTTTGCCTGGGCCTCACTTTCCGTTTCCTTCTCACTGGGCTCCTCCCGCTGGCTCAGTTTCACCCCCTCACAAGGAGACGCGTCAGAGGGGATCAAGCTGGGTGTAGGCTGGGTGAAACTGGCTGCCATCAGGAAGTGACAGGGCAGAGGCTGTTTGCTGAGGCTGGTAAGGAACAAGGGGTGGTCGAGGGCAGACTTTTACCCCACCCTCAATGATATCACTTTACATTTCTCAAGATATTTGCTAACTTAATTACAGATTTATAAGGCTCAGTGATGCTTCTATTTAGAAGAGGGAAGATTTTTTGTGGTGAGGAAACTCAGTGGGTGTTGGTGTGGCCGAGTCCTTGCCCACAGAGGGTCAGGATGTGTAATGGGACACGTAGTAAACTTGGAGCCAACCCCAAAACTTACTGAGTGTGAACTTGAACAAGTCACTTTTCTCTCCAACCCTCCTTGTCTCATCTGTAGAGGCACAGATGAGCTTTGGCACACATAAAGATTTGGATTATTTGGCATAGAGAAAGCACTCCACTAATATTAGCTGTAATCTGTAAGAGGAGAAGAAAGTTCCACATGGCTGATGTCACATAAGCAAAGTATAAAAGCTGTCTGTGAAAAATCATAGTCCTCTTGCTTACAAATCGTGAGAAATCATTATAATTTACATCACGTAAACCTCAACTCTACTTTGAGATAAAAAGATTAAAATAATTTCTGGAGAGTTATTGTCAGCAACTTTTGTGTGGTGAATTACCCATTCGTATTCTGTCCATAAGACAAGGACCTATAGAGATCTTGCAATCCCAGGGCCATAAATTCAAGTCACGATGATGGTGCTAATGATGATATCAACGAATATTCATTGAGCACTTATATATGCTAGGCACTGAGAGAGGCATCATCTATACATTTTCTCATTTAATTGCCATATCATCCCTATGAAGTGGGCATTAATAGGATTCCCATTTTCAGGAGAGGAAGCTGAGGCACAGAGAAAACTAGAAACTTAGCATATCAGTCACAACAGGAAACAGAATCCATCCAGATGTTTCACATAAAAAGACTTTAATGAAAGGACTACTGACAGGAGTAATGGCGTTAAGAGTAAACCAGAAGTGCTGAGAGACGCTGAAGCTGGTCACAGTGGGGAAGGGCAAAGGAGGTGTGGAGTCACCAGCGCCCAGGGGGGACTGGGGACTGTCAGGGACAGCTGCCCAGCAAAGCCACAGGCCTGGGGAGCTCTGGTCACTGCCTGAAAGTAGATGCCCATGGAGGGAGGGAGCACAGGGCAACATATGGTGGTTCCTCTTTGCTGTTACCCTCTCATCTGCCAATGCCTTCCACAGCCAGATCTGCCTTGATGCCGGCCAGTGAGGGAGTCTGGAAGGTACAGTCTGCAGGCTCAGTCTCTCAGGATGTAGAGCAGGGCAGAAAAGGGAGGAGGTGGGTTCAGGGGCTAGGAAGTGGTACAGATGGCAAACGATCAGCACCCATGCCTGGAGTCCCTCTCTAATAAGATGCAGCAGAGCCTTCTGTGAGTGCTACCAGGACCTGGCAGGTCACATAAGGAAGGCAGGAGGGGACCGCAGTGAGAGGATCCCTTGTGCCCTGTCTAAAGAGTGCTACTGCTATTCAATTCCTGCTAATTATTGCCCTCTGGGAAGACAGAACCAGTGTTACCAAATCTTCCCATTTTTTCAGGAGAAGTTGCAAATCTGGATTTCAATGTAATGTCTTCCATTCTTGACCTGTGGCAAATAACTCCAGCTTAAAATTATACTGCTGACCTGATAAATTGTGGTACATCCATACAGTGGAATATTATTCAGCAGTAAACAGACATGAACTATCAAGCCATGAAAATATATGGGAGCACCTTAAATTAATATTGCTAAGCAAAATAAGCCAGTCTCTAAAGGCTACGTACTATATGATTTCACGTATAGAACATTCTGTAAAAGGCAAATCTATCGAGACAGTGAAAAGATCAGTGGTTTCCGGGGCTTTGGGAGGGAGAGGGTGAGTATGAATGGGTGAAGCACAGGGGATATTTGGGCAGCGGAATGATTCTGTGTGCTACCATGATAGTGAATATGTGACATGATGCATCTAATACAACCCACAGATCTGTACAACACAAATAATTAACCCTAATGTTAACAGAACATCAGTTAACAATAGTGCATTGATGTCAGTTCATCAATTATACGAATGTACTGTACTCATGTAAGATATTAATAATGAAGGAGACTGTTGGGGTACGGGGTAAAGAAAGTATATGAGAACTTCTTATACTTTCTGCTCAATTTTTCTGTGAACCCAAAACTGCTCTGAAGTATGAAGTCTATTAATGTTTTAAAAACATACTGATAATGCTCTGTGGGCTTAATAAAACTTGGATGTGACTTAGCATGTGACTTGGGATTAATTCAGCTTCCTCATTTTACAGATAATGAAACTGAGGACCAGAGACAGGAAGGGCCCTACCAGTCTGCAGTGTAGAGTGAGAGCAAAGCTTCCCATGCCAGGGAAGAGGGAGCCCCCCAGGAAGGCCTCCTGCTTGTGGAAGAAGGGGCAGCTGAGGGCGAAGGCCAGCAGTGAGCTTTGGTTCTGGCCAGGCTGGTCAGCTGAAATGCTCCAGTAGGTAGTAAGAGCCTCAAGAGCCCAGAGGCTCTTAGAGTCTGTGTTTATTTAGCCAGAGACCAGGCCCCCTTCCAGTGTGGCTGGATCAGACCCACTGAGTTGGATGCAGAAAGAAGTGGACACTTGTGTCCCTTGTATGTGCTCTAGAGCAGGACAAGACTCAGAGGACAGGAGCTACCATCCACAGGGCCCAAACCTGGAGCTCAGGGACTATGACATCATGCTAATTTTAGGCATTTGAGGTGTGCTAGGAAATTTATCTGAGCCCCTTTATATCTCTTCTAATTCTTCCCTTCCCACCAGGGCAAGGAAGCAGGTAAGACATAGTCTATTATTCTCATTTTGTAGATCAGGAAACTGAGATGCAAGAGAGGTTAAGAGCGTGTCTCACATTAACACAGCCAATGAGTAGCAGAGTGTGGGTTTGAATCCTGGCCTTCTTTTAAATATTAAAAATTATATTTGGTGAAAGACAGAAAGAACTGTTTATAAACACTGTCCTTTAACTGGTAACTGTGCTTCTCATAGGAGGACAGGTTAGCATTCTGAAGCTATTTGACATGTTGATGAAGCTTAAGCAAATAAATTAATAAATTGCAGAGACGGGAAGCCAGGTTTCTCATTGTCAGAGAAAAAAGTTACAGACAAGCCTGAAGGAAAGACTGGAATGAACCCCAGGGGACTAGAGTTGGTAGTGTCAGTATGAATTTATGTTTATTTTCATAGATTTATACAGATAAATACAAAAATAAATATAGCTATGTGTGTATCCCTGAGTAAGCACACATATGTATATTTATATATATTTCCTGTCTCTGTCTGCTAAAAGGGACTAGAAGCAGTGACTCCCCAGTAGCAATGGGCACACTCAGCATCCAGATCTTGGTTTCTAAATGCCATTCTCCAACAAAAAGAATCCTTATTCTCCTTGGAGAGATAGATGGTTTTAGGACCGAGTCCAGGGAAATAAATGACAGAAAGTAAGGAAATATTTTTCAAGAATAAAGATGAGACATGTCCTAAGGATGTAAGAGTCAACCACAAAGTAAGTAAATGTAGTACTGGGCCGGGCGCAGGGGCTCGCGTCTATAATCCTAGCACTCTGGGAGGCTGAGGCGAATGGATTGCTTATGCTCAGGGGTTCGAGACCAGCCTAAGTAAGAGTGAGACCCTGTCTCTACTAAAAGAGAAAAATTAGCCAAGTATTGTGGAAGGCACCTGTAGTCCCAGCTACTTGGGAAGTTCAGGCATGAGGATTGCTTGAGCTTGAGTTTGAGGTTACTGGGAGCTATGATGACTCCATGGCACTCAGTCCTAGGGCAACAAAGTGAGACTGTGTCTCCCAAAAATAAATGTAGTATTGGATTATAAATGCCAAATGAAATACAGTACCCATGAGTCCATCTTGATATAAATATAAATAAACAATTGAATAAATAAATGAGTAAGAAGAGATAAATTTTCCTTACAAAGAATGCCAGTAGAAAATATAAAAGAAGTGAAGAAATTAGAAAATCAGCACTGAACACCACAATAATAATGGCAAGACCCGGTGAATACGATAAAATAGGTGGGCAAAACGTTAAGGAGAAACAAGACTTGTGCAGCCGTAAAGGATCGCCCCTAAAATGTTTATTAATCACTGTGGTGGTCTTAACATATGTCCACAACCTCTTTGATATTCCTCCCTCAGGAGGTGGAATTTAATTTCTCACTTCTTGAACTCAGTGTGTAGTGTAGGGTGAACTCAGTGACTCTCTTCTCTGAGTAGGGGACGGACAGGGAAAAACAATGGGGAAACCTGGCAGACACCACTTTAACCAAGTGATTCAACTGAACATCACCAATAATAACATTACGAAGATGTCGTATCATACCACTGAAGATAATGCAATAAGAGTAGTTATCTTTGTGATATGTTTCCAAAAAAATTCATTAGCTCTGTCAAGTCATGAGAAAACATCAAACAAACCCAAGTGGAGGACACTCCAAAAAAAAAAATCTGAGCAGTACTCTTCAAAAATGTCAAGGTCATGAACAAAAGGAAAGACTGAGAAACTGTCAGATTAGAGGCAGGTAAGGCGATGTAACAACTAAGCGTAATGCGGTAACTTGTGTCGGATTTGGGGAACCCCCCCCCAAAAAAGGCGATTAGTGGAAAAATTGGTGAAATCTGAATAAAGTCTGTTGTTTAGTGAATAGTATTGTACCAATGTTAATTTCTTTGTTTTGAAAATTGTTCTGTGGTTATGTAAGATGTTAACAAGGGAAGCTGGGGAAGGAATCTATGGAAACTCTGTTCAATTTTTTGCAACTCTTCTGCAAATCAAAAACGTTTTCAAAGTAAAAAGTTAAAAGGAAAATAAATTATATTTGTTGCACAAACAGGTTGATAGCGGCTACCAAGGAAATAGCAAAGCCGATGAGAATTTGCCCCTGTTTTATAGTTCTAACGCATCCACTGTCAAAAAGAGATGAAAGCACTCCACGATGATTTATTATCCAGTAGGTGAAGTCAGATATTTACTGCAATTCCCATTGTACAGATGAAGAAACCGAGGCACAGATCATCCTACCCCATCTTCTCATTGAACAGATGAGGAGACTTGGGTCCAGAGAAAGGGAAGGTTTTGCCCCTGGTTATGTATTGATAGCACCTTAGGGGACCAACCCAGGACTAGAACTCCTGGGTCTCCATCCTTAAAACTATCTTGGCTGCTGCTTCAGTGCAGCTGCAGGCGAAGCTTAAATTTGAACTATCCGGGAAGCAAAAGAGAGTGATTTTCATCTTGCCCCCACCCCCTTCTCACCTTTGAGTTAAGCAATAAAGCTGAAAAGATCCTTCAACAAACAAATCCCTCCTCATTATAGAATCCACAGGCACATCCATGGCTCTTAGGAAACCTGAAAGGCAAGCTCCTTAGGAGGGAGGGCTGTTCGTACATGCCTGTCCGGGTGCCTTCTTTCTTCCCTGCTCTCAGGAAGGCAGAAGAGGAGGTAGAATGTCTGTTTGGGGAGCAGCAGTTCAGTGGGCATTCAGGTTCCTAGGCCCCCATGGGGGACCGGGTTTGGGTGGGGTTGGGGAGTGTGGGCTTTGAAAGTTAGATTCATTCTGGATGTTGGATTTGCTTATGAAATTGAGAGTAGGCAAGGTTTGGTGGCACTGAGGTGGAATCGCCTTAGACAAGGAAAATGATTGCTTAAGTCTCGGAAAGGCAGAGGAAAGACTCCACTTGGGCATCTTATTTGAGAGAGGGAGAGTAGTTTCTCCATTTGCATAAATAAAATACTAAAGCGTTTTGTTCAACAAACCTGTATCTCAGGGGAAAGGAATGCAATCATTCTAGTAATTAATGATTTCCCCCAGAAGTGAGTTTGGCATCCTACGTCACCTTCTCGTTTTGATTTCTGGTTCCCAGAAAATGCAGTGTTTTTTCTCCTGGGCCCAGTGGAGGGGAGATGGTGTGACAAGAAAACTTTGCATACCTGTGATGTCAGAGTCCGGAGTTTCCAACTCTTGGCTGAGCAGCTTTTAAGATTAGAAAATACAGCGTGGTACAGGGAAAGATTCTGAGTGCTGCTGTCACCTCATCCTGGGCTTGAGTCCGGGTCCTACTTGGTAGCTGTGCGGATGAACTTTGAAGAACTGGCTAACTGCTCTGACCTGCTGGCTTCTCTTCTTTAAGTGGAGATGATAACTCCTACTTGAGGGCATTGCTGGGAGGGCTCCCACAGAATTCCACCACTGAGGAGGTGCCCAGAGGGTTAGAGTATCTCCTGAATATGCTCTTAAGGAGCCTTGTTTTGCAGTACATGTTGATTAAGGATTCCTTTCAATTTCCCTGACATCCACGAGAACTTCTTTCTCCCTGCTCTCTTTTCGTAACTGCTGTGTGAAGCTATAAAAAAAGTTTGTTTTAATGCTTAACAGCTTTCAATGCATTCAGCAGATGAACCAGTAGTTTTACTCGGATCAAGCTAATCGCAGTGCAGTCTTCTGCTTTCTTCTGTAGCAATTACTAGCATTTAAATTGGCTAATTCATTGTGTAATGAGTTGTCTTCTGAGAATGTAAGTTTTATGGAGGCAGAGGCACTAGGGACAGTGTCTGTTGTGCTTGTGCTATATCCCTCACACCAGGGGCTGATGTGTGTATACACACATATACTACATATGTTAAACAAAGTATAACAATATGTGTTGCTGTTATTCTTTGGTCCACTTTGAGGGCACAGTAAATTTTAAAAGCACCCAAAAGTTAATCCCAACCATGTAAAGGATCAAGCTGAGAAGGAGTGTATCTGGCAAAAATAGTTTTATTTATTCATTCATGCATCGACATTTCTTCAGCCGTAAATGCCAGCAGCTAGGAAGTTGGGCATGAACTAGACACTCTCCCTGCTCTCAAGGAGCCTCCTGCCAGGCTGAGGGGGAGACACATATCAGCAACTGCAGGAAAGACCAGAGGGAACCTTGGAACTGAAGGCAGGAGGCAGGAAGCTTGGATTCCCGTGCCGGTTGTGCTTTGAACTTGCTGTGTGGCCCTAGACAAGGCCCTCCCCTCTCTGGGCCTTTGTGTTGGGGGAGGGAGATTTGATGTGATCTGTGAAAATGTCAGCTTTCTGGTCCTTGGAGTTTAATGATTCTTTTCAATAAGATGGTGTGCCTTCCAGCAGTTTCTGTCTCCCGAAGTCTGTGCGACCCCTACAGGAAAGTGTGGGAATTCCACCAGCTCAGAGGTTTCCCAACTGCCAGCCCCAACCTCCAGCTTGGAGTACAGGCCTTTCTTGGCTCTGCGGAGGAGTCAGGCTCCTGCTTCCTCTGCTCCTTGGCTGCTCAACTAGAGAACACTTGCCCCTCTCTGGGGCTTAGAGCCTCCTATGAATAGCAAAGAGGCTCTGCACAGTGGTCTGCAGGCTTCCTTCTCCTCCTCCATCCTGTGCTCTTAGGGTGTTAGGGCAAGAGCTGATATTTCCCGGTACAGCATTTCACAAACTGTGCTCAGTGAAACAATCATATTCTGTGAGACAGGAATAACATTCAACCAACAAAGGTCATGGTAGGGAGGGAGGTATTTCAGCCTCAAAGAAGTGTGGGAGAGGCTTAGTTAAACAAGAATCTTTAGGATGTTTGATGCTAATTCATCTTGAATTTCCTCCAGGGACAATGCAATAAGACAGAAGGTAGACTGGTAAAGCAGCTCGGTTTTGAATTCCATCCCCACTACTTTATAGCTGTGTGACCATGGGGAAGTTCACCAGCCTCTCTGAGCTGCAGTTTTCTTCAATTAGTTCAGGGAAAAAATGGAACAGGCCTTTTAGGGTTATCAAGGGGATGGAGCACGTGTTGCATGTAAGATACTGTATGCAAGGCCTTGGTGCATGTCAGACATGATTATTATATTGCCTGTGAGGCTCTTTTGCAGAGGAATAGCTATGGCATCTCTTGGACTGCAGTATTCCACAGACACAGTCTGGGAAGTGCTGGTCCATCTGTATGTTCTCAGCATGTTGCTGTTTTTGTCACCCTGATGTTGGAAGAACCCTGTGAACATCTGCCCAACTTCTTTAACCAGTTGCCCTCGTCATAGAATTCCAGGATGCAAAGGGGACAGAATTTTGGCTCCAAGTACAGTGTTCTAAAATCTCAGGTGAGCCCAGAGAAGGCTGAGTGGGGTGCTGTCAATAGGGGCACCTGAGAAGGAGTTTAAAAGATGCAACTGGGCTCGGCGCCTGTGGCTCAAGTGGTTAAGGCGTCAGCCACATACACCTAAGGTGGCGGGTTCAAATCCCAGCCCGGGCCCGCCAAACAACAATGATGGCTGCAACCAAAAAATGGCCGGGCGCTGTGGCGGGCGCCTGTGGTCCCAGCTACTTGGGAGGTGGAGGCAGGAGACTCGCTTGAGCCCAAGAGTTGGAGGTTGCTATGAGCTGTGATGCCATGGCACTCTACCCTGGGGGATAGCTTGAGGCTCCGTCTCAAAAAAAAAAAAAGAAATGATGCAGATACAAAAGGTAGGAAGGAATAAGAACAGTAACTACAAAGAGCAGATCAGACTACAATGACATGCACACTCCAGGACACCTGTGCAAACCTTTTATTAAAGCAACAATCAAAATACAGGATGCGTCACAATTTTTTTCTTTTTTTGTTTTTGCTATCATATTAATTTAGTCATTTGTTTACATCTTCAAATTATTTTTAGAAAGTGAACATTTTATTGTTCACAAAAATCACCAGTTGGCATTTTTTTGTTGTTGTTGTTGTTGCAGTTTGGCCAGAGTCGGGTTAGAACCCACCACGTATGGGGCTGGTGCCCTATCCACTGAGCCACAGGCACTGCCCCAGTTTAGCATTTCTATTTAGAGAAATCTTTCATCTTGTTTTCCAATCTTAATGAAGGGCATTGGGAACTACTGAAATATAAGATGTGAGTGCGGGCATCCTGTTACTCGTTAGCAGTTCTGGAGTGTTTGCAAGAGACATTTGGAGGTTTCTATTATTGGTTATATTAAAATAATTGATGCCAGAATATTCTTAGAGCTATTTACTTTTTATTTTTACATTCTCTAGCTTTGATCATAGTATTCTCTAGGAAAAAAAAATCTCAATTAAGGATCATTACCACCCCTACCTATGTGACATTTTCTTTTTTTGTTTTTGCAGGTTTTGCCTGGGGCTGGGTTTGAACCTACCACCTTTGGTATATGGGGCAAGTGCCCTACTCCTTTGAGCCACAGGCACCGCCCGACATTTTCTTGTATAATGGATAAATGCTCAATTGCTTTGGAAAATACAGTAAGAAATCATTTAGTTTGATTTTTTCCCCCCTCCACATTGATATGTCTAATTTGAATCTGGTTAGTCACTGAAGAACCCCTAAAAAATACATTGGGAAAATTATGTTTGTTATCTGCTAAAAGGTTAAGTGAATAGGTGAATATAAAAATGACCAATAACTTGACCATAACGGATGCTCAAAATGTATGTGTGATGAGATTTTATAGTATTTAAAGAGTACTAAAATCTTTATTTTCAAGGGTGGGGTCTCACTTTGTCACCCAGCCTGGAGAGCAGTGGTGTGATGACAGCTCAATGCAACCTTGAATGTCTGGGCTCAGACAATCTTCCCACCTCAGCCTCACAAGTAGCTGGGACTACAGGTACCCACCACCTTGCCTGGCTAATTTTTAAAAATATTTAGTAGAGAAATGGTCTCACTATGTTGCCAGGCTGGTCTCAAACTCTTGGGCTCAAGCAATCCTCTCACCTTGGCCTCCCAAAGTACCAGGATCACAGTCATGAGGCACTGCACTCAGCCTAATAACTCAGTTTAAAAAGCAAGGAGAGAAACAGGAATTACTTAAGGGATTGCCAAAAGGATATGACACAGTAGCTGAACTGTTCTGAGAAAACACAGTATCTAAAATTCAAGTTAAATGCTCCATTTTCTTACCAAATGAAACACTGAAAGGAAATCCCACTTAAGAGAACCATAGGGACTTTTAACACAAGTACAACACTGCATTTCCAACTTTTAGTGTGCTATAAGCCTTTCCAACTATTTCTTCCAGTGGCTGGGTGTTTTAAAGTCAGGCTGAGCTGGGTGAGGTGGCTCACACCTGTAATCCCAGCACTCTCGGAGGCCAAGGCAAGTGGATTGCTTGCACCCAGGGGTTCAAGACCAGCCTGAACAAGAGCAAGACCCTGTCTCTAGTAAAAATAGAAAACCTAGTTGAGAGTGGTGATGCCTGTAGTCCCAGCTACTTGGGAGGCTGAGGCAGGAGGATCACTTGAGCTCAGGAGTTTGAGGTTGCTGTGAGCTATGAAACCACAGCTCTGTATGGATGTTGACAAAGTGAGACTGTCTCAAAAAAAAAAAAAAAGGTAAAAACCATGTTATGAGTCCATTAAAAAATTTATGTAGCCATAAGTTCATTTAGTTAAATTCCATTGCTTTGTTATCTCAAATTTGCCTTTCTGTTCAGACAACACAAACTTGTGCTATTAAAAGGAAACAATAAAAAAGGTAAAGGAGAACGAGAGAGGATTCCAGGATATATAGTGAGGGATACCAAATCTTCTAGCCTTAGTTGTGGAAAAAGAATGCTTGTAAGCATCCAAGACAAATTGCTCTGGATGTGATGACATGGCATAGTGATGCTTCAGTCATGGGTGAGACATTCAGCTATTTTTACAGCGGTTTCTTTATGTTATAGATCATATACATCCCATTTGGTTCCTAGAGATTTTAGTCAAGTATTAGTATTTCTTTTTGCCAAGTATGATGTACAAAAAGATGATAGATGTGCCCTAAAGATATGAAAATATAATCTATAAACCAAAACCATTATAAATTACATAGATTTTTCCATATAAAATTTTGTTTTCCCCATTTAGAATAAATACTATCCAAGTTCACAAATCACCTAAGTGAATTAATTACGCATACATGTGAATCATTTTTTGGAATCTCAAGAAACAAATTGCTAGAGATATGACCAGCATGACTCAGAAAGCAGAAATCCATCTTGAGAATGAGTTCATAAGACCCAGGGGATGTGGCTGGAGCACTAGCAGCCAGCTTTCAAAACTGCTCCAGCAAGCTCATGTTCAAGGAGCACCCACGGTCAGTCCCATGACTGTGAATTTCCATGAGGCAGGCAGTTTACTTTATCTCTGAAAATCCAACCAAGAGCCACAAGGTGTCTGCACCTCCTGTTCTAGCAAGAGGGTCTCTTTGATTTTGTAAAGATGCTGGGGGTGAGATAGAACAGGAAGTGTGCATATTTTCTACAAGGAGAAATTGCCATTGTGAGTCAACCTCCCCGCAGAGTGGGTGTTATCGGGGTCATTCTAATGCTTCGACAAGGGAGAATGTTTTTGAAATCTGTTGTCATCTGCCCACAGTCTAAAGAAGCAAAAATCAACCTGGAAACATTCTTTGGTCACACATTCCTGCTCATTTCATAAAACAGTGGCCAGATTTTCTCTCATGGATATGGAGATGGAACGGGCACCTTCTGCTGTTTTTGCAGAGGTCTGCACTCTGGTTTGAGTGGAAAGAGAACCAAATAGCATGGGGAAAAGCTCACAGAACATCAAAAACAAAGAGCTTAAGTCCTCATTTTTGCTTTGGTGTAGAAGCCCCTGCTAAGAATTTGTGGACCTGTGTTGACAAAAAAAAATGCTGTGCTCTAAGAACTAGAGATAAAACTGTTCTATTACAACCCAAACACATAATATCCCAGTCTGGATAGCCCAGCCAGGACTCATTGTTTCTCTTGATGGCTCACTGCTGATTTCTTTGTGGGCTCACTCAAGATGTTCCTTTTCACGAGCTGTCTGATAGAACTGGCCTGTCCTCTGAAGTGTCACCTTCCACACTCCTAAACCCAGTAGGCAAGGTCACTTTAAGGCCATGTACTCCACCACTTGTTTGCTGCAATGGTTGGACAGCAGAAGCATCCAGGCTCATGTTCTCAGGTTTGCTCCAGGTTTATCATGGAAGATTGCAGACTTTCTGTAAAACTGTAATGTTTGATGAGAAGGGATCCTGCAGACCTTCAGGTGCTATCTGCATATTTTCATAGAAGAAGTAAAAGATTAAACTTCAGAGAAAGGCAGGGAGTTGTCCAAGGCCACTTCCACGGATGGTGCCAGGGTGAGGGCTATACTTATGGATCTACACTCATCAGCAATGTGTCCACGCAACCTTGGACATAACCACCCCATCAACTACACTGAGCTTCCTGTCTTCCTTGCTAGTAAGTGAAAACGAAGTGGTATCACTCACCCTCACCAAGACTACATCTTACTGTAGAAGTGGTCCTAATGACTTCCTGGAAGAAGACCCACAACCTCTATCTGAGTAAGGAACACAGCATGAGAATGTTGGGAATTAGAGATGACAGAGAAAACCCTTGGAGAGATTGTGAGAACAAGCAAGGATGTCATGCGAGCTGATTCTGAGAGAGGGTGAAACCGCTGAAGTGGCCCTTGGGGCTCACCCAACCCACCCTGTATTAAAGACAAGGACACAGAGGCCTAGACTTGCCCCAAACAGGCAGCTGTGCACTGGCACAGTTGGGCCAGCACTAACCTTCAGGCGGCCAGTTCTGTCTTCTTTCCAACACATCCTGCTGGCTCAAATGCACCTGCTTTCTATGGGCTGGATAGTCATTCAGTAGTTTTGGCATGAAATCTGATGGCGCAATTCCCTGAACCGTCACCCCGACCTGCAGTCACACAGGCACATCACAGACCTTATGTCTGCTGCCCTAAATTGGGTATGGGCATTGTCCAACAGCAAATGGTCCTTGCAGGCCCGTCTGGGAGCCAGAATTCTATACCCTGCAGGAGCCCATGGAAGCCTCTGTCTCTGGAAGCAGTAAATTTTCTGGGTAAATAAAGAATCAGCCTTTGCTTGGAGGATGATGCTACATTAACAGCAATTCTCATGAGTGGCATGGGGGCATCTAACCCTTCACCATTCCCCTTCCGCGCTTCGGCTGAGCTCACCAAAGTACTCCCCACATAAACAGGCACATGCATTTTTATCTGACCATTAAAGTGCTTGTCCAGGGCAAAGTTTTCTCAGTTTCACAGCAGCAGCTTCACTGGAAATAAATGGGGAAAAAAAAAAGCATTCTGGGAAAACAGGCTGGGGGATGGAAGTCACAGCGAGCTTGGTGACTATCTGGGACCGTTGGAAAGGACTTGCAGGTGCCATCCTGGTTTTGGTGACTGGTACCAAAGCCTCTGAGGTAATAGTTCTAGAGAAAAACATGGACAAAAAGGGCTAAACCAGAAAGAGCTACGAGTATTAATATAATAACTAGTCCAATATAAAGGAATGGTGAAAGTGATTAAAACTAAGAAGAAAGTGCAGCAAACCCATGTACGTGCATTTATCATAGCAGACTGTAATTTTTAAAAGGAAAAGCAGTGCAGTGAGCGTTGGACAGGGCTCTTGAACTCGGGGTATCTTACAACAGAGTCCTCTTTGCCAAGAGGATGTTGCTGATTAAGGTATGTGGCCAAGAGCAGCCTCTGCAATTCACACCACACAGACAGACACCTTCCACATGGTATTACCAATTCTGTGCCATGATATTTCCCCTGTTGTCTCTCCCAGGGAGGTCCACTCACAGACGCACGCAGATGTCTCTTGTCCAAATGGCACCACTCTGATCTATGGGTGAGTCTCCTGGTAAGGCTTAGCGGCAAGTGTGACTACATCTGTATGTATCTCAAAGAGCAGCCCCTGATTTTCTTGATATGCATAGCTTTCTGGGGTTGATATTAGACATGGCTTTCATAAATAATGCAGGTGTTTTTGTCACATGTCACTGTGGGCTCTGTGGAGTCCAGGTGAGCGGGTGGCAGGGCCCTGCCCAGGAACTCCACAGGGGTTGGTTCCTCAGATGTGAGCTCTGTGGATGTCACTTCAGTAGAAGGCTCTGCAGTGTCGGGGGACTGTTCGGCTGATGGCCCCGTGTCCTCTTCATCTCTGACTTCTAACTGCACACCCTCCTGGTCATCTGCAGGCTCTTTTTTGGATGGTGGATGAATGGACACCTTGATGGCAATCTGCTGAGGCTGCTCGTGCAGTGATGAGGCGTCTGAGTCAGCAGCAGGTGAGTCACTGCGCTGCAGAGCATTGGGGATGGTGTACACCTCGTGCCTGTCGGTGGCCTCCTGGCCCTCTGGGGCGTGCCTCACAAAGCTCTGCCCTGGCTCCTCCAGCCCCACCACTTCCATAATCTCCTCCATGACCGTCCTGCAATTCATGATGAGGGGTGGCAGAGGTACGCTCCGGGCCAGCTCCTCGATGTAGCGGGCAAACTCCATGGTTTTGAACTGGGTGACTTTGGCCAGCTCCAGGGTCTTGGCTGAGGTGATGATGGGGATGCGCTTGGCAATCTCGAAGGCCTTCTGCAGCTTCTCTGCACCCTCTGTCCTGAAGAATTCGTTGATAGCCTTCTCTGTCTTCTTCAGGTGGCTGCTCATCATGCACAGGCGAGTGACATTGAGGACCATGACGATGGTGAAGGCCACGAGGCACACGACCATGTAGTAGACGCCCATGTCCCCCGAGGTGAAGACGACACGCAGGGTCACAGTGTTGTTCACGGTGCCATAGGCGTTGGAGGCGACACACGTGTATTTACCACGGTCTGAGAAAGATACCTTGGTGATGTTCAGGAGGCCACCAGCCTGCATGCGCCATTTTCCTGTTGGGAGGAAAAGACGAGAGTTCAGCCAGAATTGTGAGGTTCCCAGCACTGTACTTCACCCATGTTTCTAATGACATTTGAGGCCAGTGACAGCAG
The DNA here is from genome assembly GCA_963574575.1 of Galagoides demidoff. Taxonomy (NCBI): domain Eukaryota; kingdom Metazoa; phylum Chordata; class Mammalia; order Primates; family Galagidae; genus Galagoides; species Galagoides demidoff. The sequence continues at coordinate 17,003 of CAUYQV010056516.1, read as the reverse complement.
ACATGCACTAATGGGCCCATTACATGCCAGGCAGGGAAATATGGGCACTATCCAACCTGCAGGACCCCTCTGCATAGGAGGCACTAACACCAGACATGCTATACGTGATGAGGAAACTGAGGCGCGGTTATAGGTTTGTAACCAGTGGAACTGGATGACTCAAAGACTCAGAGGCTCTGCTCTCAGCCACCAAACTACACTGTGTGACTCTGCATCTCAGTGAGACATGACAGAGGTAGACAGTCTGATCCACACCACGGTCATACCAGAGAATTCCTTGGCTGGAGCCCTGGATTCTCTGACCCGTCTGGGGGCCTCACCACCCCGAACACATGGGTACTGGGGAGCTTAATTCAATTAAGTTATAGTTGTTTACCTGGGTTTCTCATATCTGAGATTGAAATTATCTTTGTGTGACCTCATTTAATTAAGAAGTAACTTATGCCATTAATTCTGAGACTCTACTATGCATTGTCTATACTATTTAAAGCAACAAGCTAACCATGTGTATATTCAGAGGCTGAATATGAATTAACATTGATTTGTTTTAGCTCTTGCCAATAAATTATAGATCCATCAAACTGAAAATAAGCCTGGCACAAAGAAGAGTGAATGTTGATAGAAGTGATTTTTCTTCCCTTACTGTCCTGGGAATGAGAATCTGAAGCCAGTGAAATGTGGATTGATCCCAAGTCTCCTGCCCACCAGCAGGGCAGAGACCTCTGTGAATAAGCACCCTTGTATAGCCTCAAGGTCCTGAGTTTGCACCTTTCTGAGACCCTGCCGCCTCCCGAGACTGCCCCACAGAGGGTCCATCTCAGGTTCTGGGGCATTCTAAGGGGCCAGGAGTTACTTCTCGGCAAAAGCACCTGAGTTCTCTAAGCCAATAAGAGAAAACCCTCCAGAGGGCTGGGGCCACTTAACTTGTAGTTTCCTTTGACGCATCTGTTATTGTGCTGTACTATTACTGTTTGCTCCCCTCCTGGCCGTGAGTTTTAATTCTAATAAAAAGTATATTTCAAGGGCTGACTGTGGTGGCTCACACCTTAATTCTAGCATTCTGGGAGGCTGAGGCGAGTGATCTCCTGTATTCAGGTGTTTGAGATTAGCCTGAACAAGAGTGAAACCCCCATCTCTAAAAATACAGCTGGGCATCGTGGTGGATGCCTATAGTCCCAGCTACTAGAGAGGCTGAGATAAGGGAGAGGCTCACTCTGAGCCCAAAAGTTTGAGGTTGCTATAAGCTATCATGCCATGGTACTCTTACCAAAGATGACGAAGTGAGACTCTCTCAAAAAAAGTATATTTCCCAAAAGCAACTTTTTCTTTTTTTTTGGACAGAGTCTTAGTTTGTACCCTGGCTAGAGTGTTGTGAAGTCGTCATAGATCACAGCAACCTCAAGCTTTTGGGTTCAAGATCTTCCTGCCTCAGCCTGCCTCCCAGAGTTCTGGGATTATAGGTGTGAGCTACTGTGCCTTGATTCTCTTTAAGCAGTTCAAGAATCTCAGAAGCTGGCCTTGCACCTATAGCACAGTGGTTATGGCGCTAGTCATATACACCAAAGCTGGTAGGTTCAAAACCAGCCCAGGCCAGCTAAAACAATGGCAAGAGCAATAAAAACTAGCCAGGTGTTGTGGCAGGCGCCTGTATTCCCAGCTACTTGGGAGACTGAGGCAAGAGAATTGCTTAAGCCCATGAGTTTGAGGTTGCTGTGAGCTATGATGCCACGGCACTCTACTGAGGGTGACACAATGGGACTCTGTCTCCAAAAAAAAAAAAAAATCTCAGAAGCACCAGGTGTGGTGGCTCACTCCTGTAATCCCAGTACTCTGGGAGGCCAAGGCAGGAGGATCCCTGAGCTCAGGAATTCCAGACCAACCTGAGTAAAGGCGAGACTCCATCTGTACTAAATATAAAAAAATTAGCTTGGGTATGGTGGCAAGCATCTGTAGTCCCAGCTATCAGGAGGCTGAGGCAGGAGGATCACTTGAGCCCAGGAATTTAGAGGTTGCTGTGAGGTATGCTGATGCTATGGCACACTACCCAGGGCTACAGAGTGAGACTGTCTCAAAAAAATAAAAAAAGTAACCCACAACCTACTTCAGATTTTAGTCTAGGTTGCCTGGAAAAACCTTAATGAATGTAATAAAAGTAAGGCCATGAAAAAAGTCTCTCTTTGTGATAGTGTTCCTTCCCAGGGATGTAGTCCCAGAGCTTTCTACTGGAAGAGGCTGTGACCTTGGTGGGTCTCACGAAGAATGGTGGCTAAGTGGAACTGCTGTGCTCCCTGTAGGGGCAGGTGCACAGGGCAGGCACATCACAGTAAGGGGACGGAGCCAGGCAGACCCCCACCAAAGAGGGAGACCACAGACAGCACCAGGTTGCTGCAATTCAATCCATCAACAGCACCAAGAGATCCCGTGGCACAAGGGTGACTGTGATTCAGTGCTAAAGCAAAACGTGACAGCATCAGAGCTGTTGCTTCTGACCAAATTCCAGCCATATGAAAATGAGTGGCATTGACACATCATGGCACTGGAGGACCACAGGAAAAGTGACACACAGCCTGCAAAGGTACTGTGATTACAGCTTCTGCCAAAATCCTAAATTCTTCCAGCTTCTGGGGGATTACTGAGCATTAAAAATTAACATCACATACAAACACTTCAGCTCTGAGAATTTCTTTCAAATTACTTGAGGAAAAAGGCTTTTTCCTGAGACCTCTTTCTGTGAATGTGTATGGGTAAACACAGTGATGTGTGGTTTGTCTGTATTCTCAAAGAGTGGCAGGGAAGATTAACACCCTATTCATGACCTGTTGTTAGATACTTAGACTCTCACACTCATGATTTTCTGGGAGAATTCAATCTGCCAAAACAAGTATGTTATTTTCTCGAAACTGACTTAAAAATATTCCTGTGATGAAGAGTTCCAATACTTTATGCAAACATAAATGAAATGCATTCACTTGACTCAGCACCACACTGAACTGGCACTCACCAAATAAACACAAAATATGTGTGTGTGTTTATGGTTATAACACAGAATACAGACTTAGCTCAGCTTTCAGCCCAGGAATGTGAGGATGAAAGGATTCTGCTGCTCATAATCCGCTATTTTGGATTAAAAGGTATTCACATCTGAAAAGACCCTACTGTCTTTTCATTTCTTGGAAAAAGAAATATTTGTTCCTCTAGCTAATTTGATCTAGTAATTTTAATTTTTTTTTTTTTTAAAGTGCCAACGCAGCCTGAGCAAGAGCAAGACCCAGGCTCTACTAAAAATAAAGTAACTGAGACAAGACAACTGCTTGAGCTCAAGAATTTGAGGTTGCTGTGATCTATGACACCACAGGACTCTAGACAGGGCACAGAGTGAGATTCTGTCTCCAAAAAAAGACAAAAGAAAAGAAAGAAAAAGAAGGAAACTAAAAAAACACTTACTATAAGGATTAGAAATAATATGCGTAACTTGGTGCCAGGGCTCCCTAAATGGCAGTAGTTGTTAATAAAAGTTGGATTAATGTTGCTAGTTTAGCTGTAGCAGTAAATCCCATCACAGCCCTAGCTCCATCTTTGCATGATTTCTCATACTATATTCAATCACCTCTCTGTTAAAACTTCTAACCAACTGGCCTGAAAACTGAAATTTCTGTCCTTATTATGACATGATATGGGCACGTCCCCTACAAGAAAAGAAGGTTAAAGACTTTGGTTTGTCTCACAGGGCACTCCAGCACTCTAAGTCCAATAAGGTCGGCTGCTTCTGCACTGCCGGGTTGTCAGCTACAAGGCTTAGTGCATCAGGCCGAGCTGTTCCTGCTCTGAAATCACTATTATTATGTGTCGTAATTACAAAAGCTGAGCTGGAACATCAAGCATCAGCATCACAAGTTCTTTTTAAAGATCAGAAGTACATCTTCCCTAGGAGGTCTAAAATAGCTAGCTGATTTATGAGCAGGCCTGCTGACAGGATGAGGGTGCTGAACTCTGACAGAGCAGCCCTCTGTGCCCAGCAGTCTCCACGGGCCACGAGCCTGGGATTTGCCCATACACCACTGCCCCCAGACTGGCCAAGCAGTCAGTTAAGAGGAACCCAAGCAGGCAGATGCCTCCCGGCTTTAGCTCAGTGCCCTCCTCCTGTCACTAAGGATAGAGAAGCAAGGTGTTGGCTGGGTGGCCTGCCTGTGCTCACTGGGTCTTTCCATTAGGTCACCATGTTGGTGTCTCCAAAGCAGTAATGCACCACTCTGGGTCAATACTCAAAATGCTGCGACTGAAACTGGGGCCCTGTACTCTGCTGCCCCATAGATTTCCTCCTCCCTAGGACTCAGGGGTCCAGTCCCCAGTTCTGACTCCTCAGCACCCCAAGATAACCTCTGCATTAGGGTCCATGGGAAAGGTGGGTCCAGGTCCGCAGCCTTTGGTCCCTTCAGTTTAGTCACCTTGACACCCCAGCAGCACCTAGCCCCACAGGAAGACCTGGCTAGTACGGGCAGGGCAAGTGTGCCTCTGTCGCCATAGTTACTGCCTCCACAGTGTGACGTCACTGCCAAGTGACCTGCAGTCAGGAAGAAGGGAGGCCGGCTGTAGGTTGAGAGTGCTCCTCTCTCATCTTTCCTCTGAGAGTAGTGAAGGTTCTGGGCATAGCCCCTTAGGGATAGCAGAGTTCTAGGCAGGTCTTAGAAAAAGGGTTATTTGGACCATAATGTCTTTTTTTTTTTTTTGTGGCTGGGGCTGGGTTTAAACCTGCCACCTCCAGCATATGGGGCCGGCACCCTACTCCTTTGAGCCACAGGCACTGCCTGGACCATAATGTCTTCAAGATACCTTCTGATTTAAACTGTCTGTGGTCCCCCACTCTTACTTGGTGGGGAAGAAGGTCCACTGTGCAAGTTCAGCGTGATTCCTCATCTGTAATATTGTCTCTGCACGACCTTGAAAGGTTCAGTGAAAGCACCATAAAGGACAGTGGCCCACAGCCCTGCTGTTCAGCTCCAGGCAGCCCAAGCCTTTGGGTGCAGCTAGGGGCCCAAAGCGCGCAGCTTACCCACCTGAGGATCCCCCTAAGGGGAGAGGTCATTAGCTTCTGCTCTTTTTCCAGAGCAGTTAAGATAAAATGAGGCAAAGATATTAAAAATGTATGTTCTCCTGGAGCAGAAACCTTTCTGGGACTGCTCCCTCCCACAGAGAGGGCTGTGGCATTCTCTTCACTGTCCGGTCCATCTAAAGTAAAAGCCCAGCAGAAAGGATTAACTCCTTCTAGTGGATGAGATCAGGCTCGGGTTCCCAGACGAGTACTTCTCACATGGAAAACAAGAAATGTACTGATCCCTGGCAAGAACCAGTCCTCTTGACTTAGAGTCTTCCCCAAAAGAAGGTTGGTGCTTCAGAAGGTGAGACACCCACCGATTTTGGCCAGAAACTCATTCATTAAAGACCAGACTCTCCTACGGCATTGGGTTTACTCGTTATCACTATAATATATTCTCCTTCTTTCTCAGCCTGTCTGGAAACTTTGGCCAGGCCTCAGGGACACAGCTTGAGACTGAGAACTTGCACAGATTTTTTTAAGGACATGTGATCTTTACATCCACAGTCAATGAATTAAACTGACACTTACAAACAACCACTCTGTTTACCTGAGCTCTGTCCACAAAAGAAAACAAAACTCTCTTATAAATGGAATATATATTCAGGAAAAATCCGCTTTGCATTCATCTCTGTCTTTAATATGTGATACATTACTGCAAAATTCCAAAAGGCCCCTTAAAAGACTTCTATGTTTGCTTTTTGTCATCTGAATCAGTGAGTGAAAAAATGAATTAGTTACCACATTAAACCATTAAGGATACGTATGGTTTCTGCTGCTTTATAAAAACAAGACAAAGGGAGATTTGTAAGTGACTCAGGTGAGAACCACTAACACTCAGGGTGCTGGCTGCAGAGCCCCCACCTGACATGGTCTGAACGCCTACCTCCTCCCCACTCCTTCTCTGCCTCCTCTTCTTCTAGCAGCCTGCCACCAGAGTGGTACCACTGGAAGTGCGGATCAGGGACGCCGTAGACACTGCAGTTAATCAAGGCACTGCTCCCCTCTTTGGCGATAACGTGGTCAGTTCTGGCAATGACAACAGGCATGGAGCCCGGGACCACGGCCGTGCTGTTCAAAGTGCTGTTGGTCACACTCGCAGCAGTAGCCAGAGTGGATGCTAGGACCAAAAAGGGCACAGAAGGTGGAAAGCGCGTAGTTGGACGGCTCTCAGACAGAGCCATCGCTTCTGCTTGCTCTATAAGGCAATGGAGGGACGGTCTGCAACAGGGTCGGTGCCCAGCAACACACTTCAGAGGCTGTGGCACAGCCCCATCCTGGATCCAGACAGATGACACGTGATTAAGAACCTGTTTACAAAGCAAAATAATACATATACATGTTAGAATAAAAACTGGAAAATTTATTTTTTAAAATAAATGTATTGGCCAGTGTGGTAGCTCACACTTGTAATTCCAGCACTCTGGGAAGCAAAGGTGGGTGGGTCCCCCATCTCTACTAAAAGTAGAAAAACTAGCTGGGTCTGGTGGTGAGCACCTATAGTCCCAGCTACTTGGGAGGCTGAGGCAGGAGGAACGCTTGGGCCCAAGAGTTTGAAGTTGCTGTGAGTTATGATACCATGGCACTCTATCCAGGGTGATATGAGTGAGACTCTGTCTCACAAAATAAATAAATAAATAAATAAATAAAGCAGTGCATTAACACTAAGAAATTATTATCATTGTTTTAGTAAGAATTCCTTCTAAAGCGGCTAAGGTGCCAGCCACATACACCTGAGCAGGCAGGTTTGAACCCAGCCCAGGCTTGCCAAACAACAATGACAACTGCAACCAAAAGACAGCCAGGCTTAGTGGCGGGTGCCTATAGTCTCAGCTACTTGGGAGGCAGAGGCTGGAGGATCTCTTGAGCCCAGGAGTTGAGAGTTGCTGTGAGCTGTAATGCCATGGCACTCTACCCAGGGCAATGGCTTGAGGCTCTGTCTCAAAAAAAAAAAAGAAAAAGAAAGAAAGAAAGAAAAAATATTTATTACACGCAGGGCACCCCACTAGGCACTTAGGGAAACCCACAGGCATGCTCACTCACTGATGGTCTCAGTGTGTGCTATGGCTTGAAGGCAGGTAGGAAAATGGGGGTTAGACTACCTGGGTGATACCCAGACAGAGTGGGTGACACCTACAGCGATGTTGACTGCCCACCTATATCCATTCCTTCGCCTACCCCCTGCTACAAGTCCATGGCTCAGAGGTTCTATCCTTTCCATACCAAACACCTCACACTCCTCCCTAACAGACAACCTTGCATTTCTTTCCAATGTTGAGCAGACTTATTTTCAGTCATAGGGACAGATCTTGGATGGCGGGAACTCCCACACATAATTCTGCAGGATTTCCTTAGCACCAGGCACCCCTGATACCGCTTGTACACCTGCCCTATGAAGCTGCGCTTAGCTGGGATCCAAAGGCAATTGTTTAAGAGTGTGTTACAGCGTGTGGCCGGAACAACATAAGATACCATGTGACTTTGGACGTTGATGAAACCTGCAAATTCAGTTTTTGCAGCTTGTCATATTGGGATCTGATAGCCAGGATCACACAAAGTTTAGATAGTGACAATTTAATGCTCAGGAAGACACCTGAGGCACTCATGAGTAAATCAAAAGTACCATAATTGGGCAGCTTAAAATTCAGTCCTTCCAAACACAAGAACAAAAATCAAAGATTTCAAAATCAGCCTTTAGGCTCCACACCTGTGGTTCAAGCGGCTAAAGCGCCAGCCACATATACCAGAGCCGGCGAGTTCGAATCCAGCCTGGGCCTGCCAAACAACAATGACAACTGCAACCAAAAAATGGCCAGGTGTTGTGGTGGGCACCTGTAGTCCGAGCTACTTGGGAGGCGGAGGCAAGAGAATCTCTTAAGTCCAGGAGTTGGAAGTTGCTGTGAGCTGTGATGACACAGCACTCTACCCAGGGCAATAGCTTGAGGCTCTTTCTCAAAACAAACAAATAAAAGTCTTTAACAAAAGCAACAACAGACAAATTGTTAAGCTTGTGTGTCAGCTTGTGACTTTTGGGAAAACTTTCACAGACTATTTTCTCTAAGTAGGACAAAAGAGAAAACATTTAACAAGGCTCAGAGGTTCTTTCTTTAGTCTGACCCTTTCCCCACATCCCAACCATTGTATTTTATCTAAAAATGCTTTGAGTTTTATTTATTGTTTCTCTACCTATAATCAACAAGACTATTGCTTGTATATTTCTGGAGCTGGGAGGAAAAAGGCCTCTTGTGTAAGGGTGTTTGAACTAAATGAATATACATTGTTGTTTTTTCTTGGCCGTGTTAAGGCAGGCATTGCCTTGTTTGAGGAGTAATTTGCATAGTTACACAACTGGATTTTGTTGCAACATGTCCTGAGAGCTGCCTCTATTTTCAGTTGTGTGGGAATGACCCTCCAGGCGCCAAAGTTGCCTTATGGATGAAAAGACATTTCTGACAGGTTATGCTCAAGATGTAAGAAGGAGAAACTCCAACCTGGTATGAATTGGAGAGAGGGACAAAAATACTCATTAAAGCGTAAATGGTAACTTTTAGAAACGGTTAGTCAACTGAATCCATTTTAGTTACGAATATATTTCTGCAACCTCCTTTGCCGTCTATTTTACTGCACTGAAAATATCTAGGATCTTTTCTTAAGCAAAAATTAAAAATGTTTTGTAATTTTTAAGAAAAATTATGTTAAAAAAAATTTCACTGGCCCACTGTGTCTCACATAACATCTTTCAAAATCAACTTATACTGAGACTTTAGGTCAGGGGTCCTCAAACTTTTTAAACAGGGGGCCAGTTCACTGTCCCTCAGACTGTTGGAGGGCCGGACTGCAGGCCCTGGGATGAGTCGGCTGCTAAGCAGGACGGGCAACAGTGGTAAAAACACCCAGTAGGCTGTATAAATGTCCTCAGCGGGCCGTAGTTTGAGGATGCCTGCTTTAGGTAGTTAAGGTTATTTCCAAATACAGACTATGAGAATCTAAAGTTAAGGGCCAAGAAATACATGGATCAAAAACATCGCTGCCAGCTGGGCAAGGTGGCTCACACCCGTAATCCCAGCACTTTGGATGGCCAAGGCAGATAGATCCCTTGAGCTCAGAAGTTCAAAATCAGCTTGAGCAAGAGACCGTGTTGCTACCAAAGATAGAAAAACTAGTCAGGCTTGGTGGTAGACACCTATAGTCCCTGCTACTCGGAAGGCTGAGGCAAGAGGATCACTTGTGCCCAGGAGTTTGAGGTTGTTGTGAGCTATGATACCACAGCACTCTACTCAGGGTGATAGAATGAGACTCTGTCTTTAAAGAGAAAGTTCCTACAGCAATACTGCAATCCTAAATTAAATCATTTAAGCAATAAATAAATCAGCTACATTTTATCTCAGTGTCCAAAGTCATTCTGGACAAAGTCACATGGCTGTCCTTCCTCACCCCTTCTTCCTCATGTACTGGGGTCTGTTTGTATACAGAAATGCTTGATGCTTCTCACTTCACAAAGGACACCCAAATGAAACACTGAGAGGGCAAGGGAAATGTGATCATTGCAACAAAGTATGAAAGGGTGCTGCTTTTAAGTTACTTTTAGGAGCATCCAGAGGGGATCAGTTCAATCCAATCAATACAAACGAACCAAGAAATGACGCGTGCCCCCCACGGTGTGGTGGGAGGAAGGAAGGGCTAAGACTCCACCTTGCCACTGACCACCTAGGGTCCAGCAGAGGAATGAGCGAGGTCAGTCAGCAGCTTTAAGGTAGGGTGACAACTGTCCCAACGAAATGGGGCATCAAGGACACACAGGAAGAGAGACCTAAGATGTGTGGAAAGGGCAGGAGAAAATTCCTGGAGGAAGTGGTCCCTAAATGACAAGAGGAGCAGGTAGAACTGTGCCTTTGGGGACTATTCTCTACACTGGGAAAATGCAGTATTGCTGAGAGGAAACGCGATCACCTAGCTAATTTATGTTTCAGTACAGGGAACCGCCCTCCCTTACTCTCCTATCTGTGCTGGTTTGGTTGAGGCCGTCCGAGTCACAACACAGATACTCTTGTCTCCCTGTGTTTCTTTTTTCATCACAAGAAAACTTCAACTAGCCGCTGGAGAGGGTGACAAAGGCACCTTTCCTCTTTCCTATTTTACTGGCCCATCATCATACAGTGGGACTGCACTGCTTCTCTGCGTCCTGCTGGTCAAGTGTGTGAACGGGCTCTTTGTTTCAGAGCCAGATCTCAGAAAGGAAAGACAGGCAGAGGGGATCTCGTGATTCACACTCAGCTGGATTAATGGGCATGACCATAACTTGCCACACTTATATTTGCCAAATACTGCTACAAGCACCGTCCCCTCTGGGCTTCAGTCTGAGGCAGGGCCAACATGTGCAATCTGCCCACGGGACAGGGCAGGAATTGGGTCAAGGCTGGGACAAACGAGTGACTGCCTAAAGGCCACATTATGTCTAAACATATTGTTATTTTAGAATTATGTACTTAAGAGCAATGCTTTTCAGAATTTAGTTGGCTCTTAATAATCTTATAGCTGACTTTACTATACATCTTCAGATCAGTCTTTGACCAAAGTTATGTGTTTTTCAATGTGACAATATGGTAAAATATCCTAATTAAACAAACCACCAATAAAAGGTGAAAATAGGGATTCAATAGTTCACACATATACTTCTTCTTTTCTGAGACAGAATCTCACTCTGTCATCCTCAGTAGAGTGCTGTGGCATCATCACAGGTCACAGCAACCTCAAAATCCTGGACTCAAGTAGTCCTCCTGCCTCAGACTCTATATAGGTGGGATCACAAGCACCTGACAAAACGCCCAGCTAGTTTTTCTATTTTTAGTAGAGATGGGTTCTGGCTCTTGCTCAGGCTGGTCTCAAAACTCCTGAGCTTAAGCAATCTATCTCCCAGAGTGCTGGGCATGAGCCACCATGCCTGGTCCCTCATATAATTTTGTTGTTGTTGCAGTTTTTTTTTTTTTGGCCAGGGCTGGGTTCGAACTTGTCACCCTTGGTATATGGGACTAGCGTCCTACTCCCTGAACCACAGGTGCTGCCCCCTCATATAATTTCTGAAGGAAGGGACTTTGCTTTTCCCTCAGCTCTGGCTAGAAGAACCCCTGCCAGGCCTAGCACACTCTCCAAGAGTTTGTAGTGTGTGCTCAGCTTGGCGGTAGGCTTTTCCTACGTGATAAAAACAATTAGGAGCCAGTCATATCAGTTAAACTGAATGCAAAGTTATTTATAAAGCTACTCTTATCGGGTTAGTAACCATTACTGAAGAGATTAAACAAAGTTTAGGACCAGGTCTTTATTCTAAAGATGCTTAAAGTCTTGGTGATACCTGCATTCAGAGTAATTAATAATTATGCACTAAACTAGGTAAATGCCACAGAAATTCAGAGGGCAGACTGGAATGGTCACAGAATGTTCCCTGGTGTTGGCCAGAATCTGAAGGATAAATAAAGGAGATAGACAGTTTTTCCTACAGGAGAATGAGACGGCACACCAATTAATAAAAATCTGTGTTACTGTATGTTTTTGCAAAGCTCATACTGTGGAGGTGCTGTGTGGGTCCATCTCAAGGACCCTGGGGTGTCAGTGCACTCCTCCAGAAATCTGACTCACAAGGACTTTGAGGCAGGAAAGACCCATTACTTAGGAGGCAAAAACACCCCAGTAAAAGAAACAGCAGCCACAACTTAAGAGGTAGGGATGAGACACACTACAAAGGCTGGAGGAAGTCAGAGCCCACTGCAGGTTCTGGGTACAGATGGGGAAACAGTCCCCACAAAGGCAAGAGGGAGTTAAGAGTCTGCTGCAGGTCCCAGGTATAGGTGCACAGGGAAATGCTCAGCCCCACTAAGGCAAAGGACTATAATATTCAAATGTTTTCTGGGAATAAAACTTCAAGTTCCTCAAGAGTGATTTTTGAAAAGGAGAAAACAGATTACCTTTAGGAAGTCTAATGAGAACTAGACCCAGAGACCAAAGAATTGAGGGCTGTCGGAACCATGAAGAAAAAACAAACACCTTCTGACTTGGGGCTGCCTGCAGAACTGTGGACAAATGGCAAGGAGAGGGAGGGGCTCAGAGGGGCAGACAGCTATTTACAGGAGAGCTCCATAACAGCCACGAGAGCAGGAGGACACTCAGGTTACTGGAAGTTTAAAGACGCATGGCCATCCTAAGGTTTCACAGGCCTAAAAGGACATCTTAGGTAAAACTGCGGGCAAACACTAACACCATCTTTACTTCAATACCTTCCCTTGCTAAGGGCCAGGGAAAATGGGGTTTTCATTTTGGGACAGTCAGTGAGCATCTACCTATCTCCTTACTGGACAGCCTGGTCTTCACCAGGGACAACTATCTGAATTAGCTCTGGTCTGTGCCACAGGTGGGTAGGCCTGTCAATGGATAATTCTAGAGCATCTTGCTCCAGGCTGTGTTATTTCCTCAGGAAGCAAACATACCCTTTATACTCTTTATGCCCCCTTATGGCCTCCCACCATCAGCAAACTCCAACCCTCAGTGGAAGGAAAGGGTTGGGATTATATTTAAATATCTGGTCAGGCTCAGCGTCTGTGGCTCAAGTGGCTAAGGCGCCAGCCAAATACATCTGAGCTGGTGGGTTCGAATCCAGACTGGGCCTGCCAAACAACAATGACGGCTGCAACCAAAAAATAGCTGGGCGTTGTGGTGGGCACCTGTCGTCCCAGCTACTTGGGAGGCTAAGGCAAGAGAATCGCTTGAGCCCAGGAGTTGGGAGGTTGCTGTGAGCTGTGATGCCAAGACCTGGGCGACAGCTTGAGGCTCTGTCTCAAAAAAATAAATATCTGCTCAGGACACTTTCCTCTTTCTGGCTGATTATAAAGAGTGCATTTCAGCCCAGTCTCCAAATGAGTTATGGTCTTAGCACAGAATCAAGAAAGTTCCTCCCTACCCCTCTCCCACTTTCTTTTCTTTCATTCTGTGACAGAAGCAATGGAGGCCATTAGGCAATTAATTCTATCTTTCTTTCCTGCCTCTTGCAAAGTCTGTACTCTGTGATGATAAGGTCTCACCTCCTTCCTCACTCTGGGTCCTTCTGCTCCTCCCTGGCTTTAAGACCTTCTGGCTAAGTGTAGATGGGAAATGAGTCACTCTGCCCACAAGCCCTCAGGATAGGACACCTTCCGCATTTCTGCAGTACCTGACATGGACATAGGAGTTGTCCCAAATGCCTCCTTTCCTTCTGTGCCCAGATAAACAAATCCATCACCCAGTTCTAGTGATCTTGCTCCCAGACACCTGGCAACCCGTCCTGGTTCTTTCCTGAATTGGTGCTCATCACCTCCAGTGGGTCCTCTTTACCAGGCTCCCTACTCATCACACCACCCCCACCCCCGCCCTGCTCCTGCTGGCCTCCAACCCACAAGCCACTTTGTTACTAAAGTCAGCTGACTCTCTCAAAAAGATCTGAACTAGAATACATCCCACCAGGACTTATCCCAGGTCTTCAACTGTCCATAGTACAAACAGGAGCCCTTCCCAGAGGTCGGACTCCCCTCCACCTATTTAGCACATCTCTGGGGCCTCCCCATGGCACTGCTATGCCCTGCTGACGACAAGCCCCCACTGGGCTTTGATGTCTGGGTCCAAAAGCCCTCCTGGACACCCCCTGGAACCCCAGACACTCTTTTCACTGATGACCTTTCCTCTTAAGTAACGTCATACTTTCACTGTAATTGTCTTTTTATCACCAGATGATAAGATCTCAGCTTGTCAGTATTTGTTGAGAGAATCAACATGTTAATGAAGGAATGACAGGAGGCCCTGAGAGAGGCTGGACAGGGTGCAGTCATGAGGAAAAGCATATCGTCCAGAGAGAACACCATGGCCTAGCTTAGAACTCAGGGAAGCAGAGGACAAACTCTCCCACAGAGAGCAATAAAAAAGCATGGTCTCTGATTCAAGCAGAAGACAGAAAGATAAATAAATACATAAAACAAAGTATCTTTTTTTTTAAAAAAAGGGAGAGGTGGCAGCGAAGGCTGAGCAGATTTGAAAGGTAGGTGGTTTACACCAAGCTAGTTAGAATGGCACTGTGGGAAGCAACACCTCCATCTTCATAGAAGGACTTTTTGGGGAACAAAAATCTTATGAAGTTAATGGAAGCTGCACAATACAGTTTTGGGTCTGTTTAGGTAAATTTGAACCAAGTCTTACCATTGTTTTGGGTATTTGTATTTACCGTTTCCAGTATAAGCCCTGGGCTTCCTTCAGCACACTGAAAAATTTGCTTTTCTCCTACATATAATTCATTTCAATTTAGAGCCACCCTGGAACACTAAGGCAGGGGACTTCTCTTCATTTTAGGTTTGCTAGACACACAGAGATGTTAACTCAACTAGAGGATGAATTTTCGTTTTTTGAGACAGTCCTACTCTGTCACCCTGGGTAGAGTGCTGTGGCATTATCATAGCTCACAGCAACCTCAACATCCTGGACTCAAGAGATCCACCTGTCTTGGCCTCCCAGCGTGCCAGGATTACAAGTGTAAGCCACCATACCCAGACTTGGGGATGAATTTTTACAGGGAGGATATTGAGGCCTCGGACCTAAAAGGGGCTAACTCAATCTGTTTGGAAAGGATGACTGAATTTCTTCCATTTAAACTGGGAGGTTAGGTCATGTACAGCTGTTACCCACTCTCCACCCATCAATATGGGGCCCACAGCTAATAGGTGGTGGCCACTTACCTGCTGAGATAGGACAAACCAACAGGCCCATGTGAAATCTCAACATTCTCAAGTGAATTATGTTGAATTTGAGCGGTCTGGCTTTCTGCCCATGTGTGTACACTGTGCAGACAGCGGGATAGGTGACTGCTGCTAGGGGACAACCAGCAGAGACAAAGCCAATAAAATGTGACTTGACCCTGCTGCCTTATTTTCTCTGACCTCCTATGACAAATTAAGAATAAAAGTCTCCTCAAGCTGTTAGCTGCACACACACAAACATACACACTGTCCTGTCATCTGAGAGCAAGTCAGATAGCTCAGAATCATAATGCTGGCTCCAGGTCCCTGGTGGGCCATGCACCACCTCTGGTCAGCTCCCCTTTACAAAGCTGCCCTGTGAAATTTGGGGTTACATTTTTTTTTTTTTAAGTAAAATAAATACAGCAACAGTCCATTCATTTCATGCTGCTATTTAAAAATCCTTAGCTGGTCCCACTTTTTTTTTTTTTTAAAGACAGCCTCAAGCTGTTGCCCTGGGTAGAATGCTGTGGCATCACAGCTCATAGCAACCTCCAACTCCTGGGCTCAAGCGATTCTCCTGCCTCCACCTCCCAAGTAGCTGGGACTACAGGCTCCCGCCACAATGCCTGGCTATTTTTTTTTTTGGTCACAGCCATCATTGTTGTTTGGCGGGCCAGGGCTGGATTCAAACCCACCAGCTCAGGTGTATGTGACTGACGCCTTAGCCACTTGAGCCATAGGCACCCAGCCAGCTGGTCCCATTGTTTATCTATAATAGGATAAAACCCAAACTTCTTAGTCCTGACATGGAGCTTGTTACAATGAAAGGTCCATTGCCCTCTCCCTATCCTGTTTTCTACCACACCAAATCTGTTTCTATGTGTGGTCATATCACCTGTTGGACACTCCTATAACCTGTTAACACAAATTCTATGACTTAAAACTACACAAATTTGTTATCTGACAGTTCTGCGGCATGGAAGTTCAACATGTCTTAATGAGCTAAAACCAAGGCATTTAGAGAAGAATGTTTCCTGGCCTTTGACAGCTTAAGAGGCTTCCTGCATTCCTCATGTCCTGGCCCCTGACCATCTAAAAGTCAGCGACAGCCAGTTGAGTCTTTCTCACAGGGCATCACTCTGACATGTGTAAGGAACCCTAGTAAGTACTCTGGACCCACCCAGATAATCCAAACCACAAAGTCTCAAAGTAGAAATCTCTAGGGGGGGGGTGTGACTGTTCTGCCTGTCATAACAGTGTTTCTTCCACCTGGAGAGTCCCCTTCTCTGCTTGGAAGACTTTTACCAATTCCTCAGGCATTCCTTAAGATCCTACAGCAATGTCGCCACTGGTGTGAGGCCCTCTTCCCCACTTCTACCCTACCAGCTTCCCATGTCTTTGGTTCCAAGTGCACATTTCCATAGAGAACTTATCTTGTACTGTAATTTGTCCTCAAGCGTATCTCTCCAGCTAGACTGTGACTCACTGTGTCTTATTCAATTTGCAGCCTTGGAGGCCTAACTGTAAAAGTTTGTGGGGGGAAAGGAATCAAAGTGATATTTTAATGAGTAAAGACCTCAGGTAGAGGCAAAGGCAAGACCAATAAATTCACAGGGCTTCTTTTTGGAGTATAACTTACAAACTATTTGTGACAGCTCTTAACTAGTTACCATCACATAACTAACCAAACACCTTGTAGTTATCTTTTAGCCACTCAAGGGAGCTGTTAGAGCAAACTTAAAACCAACCATTTCGGGGAGGAGGGAGGGAGAAGGGAGGGAGAAGGGAGGGGGGAATGGGTGGAGGGAGGGGGATTGGAGGGACCATTTTTGAGGTCTATCTTACAGGGGTACAAGTGAAACTCTCTTAGAACCAGAACGTTTTAAAACTATAACTGAGAAGGCTCGGCGCCTGTGGCTCAATGGGCTAAGGTGCCAGCCACGCACACCTAAGGTGGCGGGTTCGAATCCCCAGCCTGGGCCCGCCAAACAACAATGATGGCTGCAACCAAAAAATGGTCGGGCGTTGTGGCGGGCGCCTGTGGTCCCAGCCACTTGGGAGGTGGAGGCAGGAGACTCGCTTGAGCCCAGGAGTTGGAGGTTGCTATGAGCTGTGATGCCATGGCACTCTACCCAGGGGGATAGCTTGAGGCTCCGTCTCAA
>CAUYQV010056515.1:0-29838 GCA_963574575.1 Galagoides demidoff | reverse complement strand
TCAAGCGAGTCTCCTGCCTCCGCCTCCCATGTAGCTGGGACCACAGGCGCCCGCCACAACGCCCAGCCATTTTTTGGTTGCAGCCATCATTGTTGTTTGGCGGGCCCAGGCTGGGGATTTGAACCCACCACCTTAGGTGTACGTGGCTGGTGCCCTAGTCGATTGAGCCACAGGCACGGAGCCACCTGCTGAAGTTCTTGGGACTCACTTAGCTGGCTCCAAAGCTGGACCCCACTAGGGCTAGAGTTGCATTAGTACCTCTGTCCCTCCAGTCCCTGTGGGGCCCTGGAATTAGTCTGGCTGCTATGGAAGCTGGCCCTTGAGGGACTGGAGTACCTAAGGTACCCGTGTGTCCTCTGGTGCTTGGCTACTCTGCCCAGTGTTAGAGGTTCCCAGGCTCTCCATCCCTGCCAGCCTGTCCCAGCCCTCCTATATCTCTGACTTGGTTTGTAACCCCAGTCTACTTTCTTAGAGCCTGGCTTGCTTTGTAACTTGGTCAGTTTTCTCTGGCCCTGACCAAACCTATCACTGCTCTCCTCCTTACACTGGACCCACCTACCTCCCCTGCCCTGGGCCTGAGGCCAGGACAGAGGTTGAGCTCTGCCCCTACTACAGCCTTCCAGGGCTCACATGTAAGTCCCAAGCTGCTCTTGGCTGTGCCCTCACCTTTCCCAGTGAGACCGTCTAGGACCCTAGGTGGGCTCTTCTAGCAATGTAGAGCGTGGGGAGAGCTGTAGAGGTGTGCAGTGGACTGAGGGCTGGGCTGACTTGCTCTGTGGTCTTGGGACCCCAGTTCTCTCTCTGAATGTTGAGGAGCTTGGTTGAGATGTGCTGTGAGAACTCAAGACCCCCCATGTTTCGATCCTAAATACGTTTGTGTTCTATGGCCCTGTGCGTGTGATCTCTGCATCAGAAGCTTTGGCACCACCTAGCAGCTTGATAGAAATGCAGAATCCCAGCCTCTATTTCAGACTGCTGAATTGGAACCTGCATTTAACCTGGCAGATCCCTGGGCAATTTGTGTGGAAATCCCTACTTTAGTTGCCTCTGTGGTCCCCAAATATGGGGAGAGGAGGAGTGGGAGAAAGGGCTGATTCCCTCACCCCACCCTCCTCCCAGTCACCCACCAGTCACCTGAGGACTGTCAAACTATGCCAGGTCAAGCAGGCATACTCTCTGGGATAACCCCGCCCTGTGAACCCCTATCTTGTCACCTGCAGGAGGGAACAGCCTGCACATGATTTGGTTTAGTAAATATCTGTGTATTGTGGAAGAAACAAACCTGAGAACCAGCAGTCCAGACAGCCAAGGAGCACATCAGTTCCTGAGTCCCCATGTTGTACAGAGGTCACAGCCATAACCACACAGGCCTAGAAGGGACCTGGAGGGCTTACCTTGTCTATCTTCCTGCTCCCACTAATGTGACTAAAACCTCAGAGAGACAAAGCGTGCCCATTATCCTGTGCTGTGACAAGGCCTCCCTACTCTCAGGAGTGTGGCACGTGCCCTGTCAGCCCACTGTCCCCCAAGTGCCCTTCTGACCCCAACTGATGAGTGTGGCAGCTGTAGGGTTGGCGTTGGTCCATGTTCCCTATGTTGCTAAACATCAGACCTAAGTTTCTTGGGTGCTTTTGGGGAGATAGCAGACCAGAGAGAGGACTAATCTGCCTGGGGTCACACAGATGGGGGACTGGGGCCACTCAGAGGCCTTGCCTGGAACCTGAGCTGATTTGCCTGAGGGGATGCGGTAGGGGTGCTGACAGTGGGATCATGTCTCCAGTGGGCAGTGGGCAGGGCTCGGAGGCAGGACAAAGCTACCCTTGTCTATGAGCTGGCAGAAAGAACAAAAGGGCCATTTAAGCCCTTTGGCTTGATTCTATCAACAAAGGGGGGGGGGCAGTGGGCTGAGGAGATATCAGTGGTTTAAAGTGGGAACCCATATCATGTGAAATTCTTCCCTTACAGAAGATGCTTCCGCGCTGAAAGCCAGGCCCAGGAGGATTCCTCATGTTAACTCTCTGGTAGAAGGAAGGAACACTGGACTGAGAGTCAGGAGCCAAGATTCTAGTTCTGAAGCTGCTTGCTCTATCACCATGGACAAGACACTGACTTTCCTGAGCCTGCATGTCCTTATATAACCTTAGGAGTGTCCCCAGACCTTGCCTGGCCTCAGTTTCCTCTCCATTTAATAGGATGGGAATTTGGCTGAGGAAGCAAGAATGAAAAGGTCTGTGAGGGTGTTGGGGTCCTAGGTTCATACCTGGGTGAGTTCCCATGGGGACTGGGCAGGGAAGGCCTCGTGAGAGCAGATTCCACCAGCATGTGGCCCAGGCTGGTCACTGAGCTGTGTGAAGGCAGAGAGGGCGCATCACCATGGGAAGGCAGACTGGGCCCCACTGGGCCTCGCATCTGCATGTGAGGTAGACTAGAGGCCAGCAGGCATCTAGGGAGCCTGAGGTTGGCCAGTGCTGGCCCTTGCAGTAGCCCTGGCTGGGCAACCCTTCTTTCCAGAAATCTTGCTCAAAATGAGACAGAACCAGAAGATATCAGAGCCTTGAAGAATCCAGTATGGATCTGTTTGAAGGTCCTAGGAGAAGATGCAGATTGAGCTCATAGCCTATCATATGAGCTGCAAGCAGCATGCTCTTGAAGTAATAAAATCTGGGCCCAACTGGCTTGTCCCTGCAGATGCAGGGCTGGTGTAATAGGAGAGGCCCACATACTGGAACAACAACAGCACAGTCATCTTAAAATTGTGACCTGGCTTCCCATCAGAGGCAGGAGGAAACAACCTTTCCTCTGAATAATTAACATTCCCTTTCCAACCCCTCCACCCCATTTTTTTTCTTACCGAGAAGATCCAAGCCTGCCGATGTGATTGCCTGCTGAGGCCGGGGACTTGGTCAGGCCCGGATCCTCCAGGATCATGGTACTGGCGGGGCTGGCCTCGGGACCACTGGGCCCCTCACCCACTCCTTTATTCTGCAGATACTGTAGGGAACAGATGTACATTCGCTTCTCAGGACTTTGGCTCAAAAGCCTGGAGAAGGCAGGAGGGGGCCTTGGCTTGATTTCGGGGCTTTCAGAGGATATGAAAGAGGCTTCTTTTCAGGAGTGAAAAGCGAGGCCTGTTTGGTGAAGGCACTACTTGCATGATAATGACATCTAATAATGCCTCTCTTCAGAAAGGGAACTGCATGAGGAGAAGACTGTGATGGGGCCAGGAAACTGTTCTACATTCGGACTCCAGAGGGAGGTGCAAGGCCCGGTATGCAGGCAGGTCAGAGACTGACGTCTCCAAGTGGGCCCACATCTCCAGGCAGCCACACACACACGTGTGGATGAGTGCCAGGTGTGACTTGAGGCCAGCTGCCTTCGTCAGATGCAACACCTGAACCTTCCAGACACCCTAAGCCAGAGAGGTTGGCAGGGCCTCAGAAAGGCTGGCAGCCTGGGGAGGAGACTAGAGCTCCTAGCCCCTTCTCCTCCCTCAACCCCTTCCTCTTCTGGATACTTGGTGAAGCTTAAAAGGTATAAATGGTTGTGCTCAGAGACAAGGCCACAGAGATGTTGAGGCCAGGTTTATTGAAAGGGGAGGGTGACTGGTCTGGGCAGTGCAAAGATGGCATCTGTGCTTGGGGAGCAGTTAGAGACCCCTTTTATATAGGACTGTAGGGGAGGGGCACATGTCACAGATTGCCTGTCAGGTTAAGGCCTTGCAACACTGAACTTCTGGGGGTAGGGCTAGTCAGATCCTTTGCGTCTTTGTCTTAGGGGGAGAGGAGAAGGAGGGGAAAAGGGTTTGTGTGTGGCTGCGTTAGGTCCCCCAACAGGGCTGAGCTGAAGAAGGAGCATTAGAGGACCCACAGCGGGAGGTCAGGCCACTGTCAAGGAGGGGACAGTTAGTGTGGGCCCCCAACAACCTGGCATGTCCTCCAGCCCCACCTATTCTGAGAAGACTTGCAGTATACTAACTTGCCTAGAGGAAAATGGTTAGCCACCAAGAAGCTGGTGACCTCTGAGGTAGGAACAGTCTTCTCTTGTGTGTCTAGAGCAACGACAGCAGTGAGGTGAAGATACTGGGATGTTCCTGTGTGCCCCTTTAGACTTCCTGCCTGTGTGAGCAAAAGCTGGGAGCAAGGAGAGGAAGGACTGGGCTCCTTCCAGCTCCATCCATCTTCCACATGAGGATGAGGCCCACAGCTGAGGGTGGGAGAGGGTGAGCTGGAAGGAGCCCAGTCCTTCCATGTTCCCAGGCCTTCCTCATGCTCCCAGGCCTGGGAGGCTTCAGCCTTCTCTACATCAGCCAGTGCTGTGGCCCTAGGCTACCCTGGACCCTGGCGATGCAGGCTGCAGGACAAACCAGGCTGAACAACCAAAGCCAGCTAGGACAGAGGGCCTCTTGAGCTCATGTCTCTGACCCGACCCTGGATCCCTGGTAACAAAGGGCAAGGCTGCAGTGTGACATGCCTTTGGCTGGACCAGTCAACTCACAGGGTGCCAGAGGTAGTGGGCTCTTCTGAGACTGAAAGACCTGTGTTCCTGTCAAAGGTTCCTTCTCCCCAGGGGCCACCAACTTTCCTCCCCCAGGACCACCACCACCACAGGGAGGAGTCACAGAGAGCAAAGGTGCTAACTCCTAGCAGCTCCATGCTGTGTCCTCAAGGCACCTGCCAAGACTAAGTATCCTTAAGGACTCACTGTTAGACAGGCATTTATCTACTGTGTGCTTTGTCTACTGCCAGGCACCGAGGCACCATAGGCTGCACCCCCTCAACAGGAGCTCAGGGGACAAAACAGGAAGATAGGCAACTGGGAAAAGTTTGGCTTGCAGATGCACAGGGTGCTAGGAGAGTGCTCAGGAGGGGCATGTAACACAAAATGGGGTCCTGGGCTTCCTGGGGGAGCTCATGACTAGATAGGACCTGAGGCCCAGGGGCAGCTAGACCAGACAGAGGCAGTGGGAAAGGGAGAGGAAGGGGAAAGTGTGTGCACAGTCTTGGGGTGAGGAGCACGCAGGGCCATGAGCACCCAAGGGGTGGGGGAAAGGGACAGGTGAAGAGTAGATGCAGAAGGGGTGGCAGAAGAGCTTATCACGGGGCACCCTGGAAGCTGGGTGAAGAAGTGTAGCTTTCCTTCTTTCATCCAGCTGCCTGGAATGTGAATGCAATGTCTGGAGCTAGAGCTACCATCTTGGCACATGAGGATGAGGCCCACAGCTGAGGGTGGGAGAGGGTGAGCTGGAAGGAGCCCATATCCTTGAGAATTAGGTGAGGCTGAGAGTGACAGGAATCCAGGGACAGATTTTAGTCAAACAAGGATACAATCAGGTTTGTGTTTCAGAAAGGAAACTTGTGTACAGAATGGTTTGGGAAGCCAGATGGAAGCCAGTGGCCAAAGTGGAGCCAAGAAGGATGTGGTACAGCCTGAGCTAATGCAGGCAGAAAGAAGTAGAAAGAACTGAGATTTCTCGCCAAGCCTTGGAAATGGATTCTGGAGCTCTGCCAGTGCCCTCCTTACCTGCACACTGAGTTGCCCGATCTCTGACTCTAGCTGCCGCACCTTGGCCTCCCGCTCAGCCACCATGGCCCGCAGCTGGGCAACCAGACTGCTGCTCTGCTGAGTCTCACTGTGAAGCTGCTGGTCTAGGTGGTGCTGGGATGCCCGCATCTTTTCCTCTTGCAGACTCAGGCTGCTCAGAATCTCTTGTAGTTGTTTCAGTTGGTCCTGGGGGTCCAAGAAGTAGTGCAAGTTGGAGTGAGTCATGGCCCCTGGTCAGGCAAGGACAAGAGCCGACTGCCTCTCCACCCAAAGCAACCCATACCGTGACCTAATGGTGCCTGTTCCTTTGAGAAGCAGGAACACATTCCTTGCCTGCATTCAGGGGAGTTCAAACCAGGCAGGTGGGAACCATGCCCTTATCTTGTGCTCAACTTCCTCTAAGTTTGGGGCTGAGAAGACACTCAAGGAGCTCCTGGGCATGACAGAAAACAGCTCAGCTGGTGGGGGAGATATTTGGGTAAAAAGAAAACCTGATTCCACTCTTCTGGGAGGCTTCCCTTTGAGGACCCTTCACCAGGGATCCTTTAGCTTAGCACCTTAGACCCTGTCCCTTGGAACACCCCCAGAGACTCTTGGCGAGAGACTTCTTGTCTGGAAGGACAGTGATATGGAACAGGTGGGGCTGTTGTCCTCACCTCATAGGGAAGGAAACTGAGGCCCAGAGAGTCCAAGGGCATATTGCTGATGAATGGCAGGGCTGGGGCTGGTTTGCAGCTCTCATCATACCATCTCCAGTGACAAAGAATGGTGGCATGTAGGGAACACAGAGGACATCCAGCCTTGTACCTTATATTGAAAACTGGCTGCTGAGGCTCAGAGAGGGAATGCGATTGGCCTAGTGTCACACAGTCTAGTATTGAGAGAGGCAGGTCTGGATTTCATGTCTTCTGTGCACCATGTGAAATGATTAGGCACTAAGGTAAGTGCTTGAGCCATCACCCCCTAGGCACCCCAGCCATGCCAGGCACGGTCACTCCTGGGGCTAAAGTCTGGGGTGCCTCACATCCCAGAGACAAAAGTCTAGGATGTAGGGTCAGGAAAGTAGTGTGACCCTGTTAATCAAGGAAGATTTTTATAGTCAGGTAAACTTGTTTTGAACTCAGCTGTAGGGTCTTAGATGAGTTCTCTAACCAACTTGAGTCTCCGTTTCCCCATCTATGAAATGTTATTGTAATACATGCCCCTAGGAGCTGTCCTAGGACTAGCCATTATGAAGTGCCCAGGGGTGGGCTCTATGCCATCAGAGACAAGAATTTGTACTAGTTCCCTCAGTTGTCCCTTCCATTCCTTGCTCAAAAATAACCCAGAGTGTAATCTCAGCTCTTCCCTCTTAGATGTTTCATTTTCCTTTGGTGTCCATAAGCCTGGTGGCTTGTGCCCAGCACTGCCAATGTCACAGCCGTCTATGTGCCCTCTGAGCTGCTTCTGCCCCTGCCACAGTGTCAGGGGTTTGGGGCTGGGGCCCATTGTGTTATGCAGGTACAGCGTCAGGTGAACGAGGAGGCTCACTCTGTACAGGGCTGGGACCCACCTTTGCAGATCTGGGGCCTGGCTCCCACCCTGCCCGAGTGGCTGGGCCATACCATGAGGGCATCGATGAGCTCGTCGTCATGTCTGCCCTTCTCCACCAGGGTCCCCATCTGACTCTTGAGCGTCTTCACCTCACTCGACAGCACCTTGTTCCGAGACTTCATGCCCTCAAACTTCTTTTTTAGCTCTTCAACCTCCCTCTGGAGGGCATCCCGCTCACTGGCAAGTTTCTGGAATTAGAAAGTGAGGACATTGGCTCAGCGCCTATAGCTTAGCGGGTAGGGCGCCAGCCACATACACCTGAGCTGGCGGGTTCAAATCCAGCCCGGGCCAACTACAACCAAAAAATAGCTGGGCATTGTGGTGGGCACCTGTAGTCCCAGCTACCTTGGGAGGCTGAGGCAAGAGAATTGCTTAAGCCCAAGAGTTTGAGGTTGCTGTGAGCTGTGACACTACAGCACTCTACTGAGGGTGATGTAGTAAAACTCTGTCAAAAAAAAAAGTGAGGGCATGGCAGCAGGGCTGAGTGGGACCCTAGCTGTATCTGGTCCCTTGCTTCCACTTGATATTAAAGCCTAGGAGGACAAGGGCATTTGTTGAAGGCCACAGAGCAGGTCAGTAGAGCTGGGTCCCTTAGTCCCAACCCCAGCCTCTCAGGGATGTCAGGCGGCTCTCAGCCTCCTGCCCTTGCCCGAGCACACACAGACAGCACTAATGGATGCTAGCATTCCTCCCCTCAGCCTGTGACACTTGAGCAGAAACCTGTGTTACCCCCGTGGCCAGCTCTGGGTATGTAGTCCAGATAGCATGACTGACTCCATGCTGGGCAAAAGAGAAAAGACATACTTGAACGAAGTATTCTAAGTCTAGGGTTCAAACTGCAGCACCTCACCACACAGAGACTGAGAATAGGGAGTTTCCACTTGCCACTCCATTCCCTTACTTGATCCACAATTATCTGATGCAGTGCCCCCAGACTACACCTTGCTTTGTCAGCTACAAACTGGAAACTTACATACAGCTCACCTCTTTGGAGTCTTTCATTCATCTCTCCATTCTCAAATATTTCCTGAGGGCCTACTATGTGCTTAGTATTATTACAGATGCTGGGAACGCAGCAGAGAACAAAACAGAGTCCTGTCCCCAGAGAGCTGCTATCCTAGTGGGGAGACAGATAATATCAAATGCTAAATGAAAAGTGGGGGAAGGGAATAGGGAGATGGCATGGTCAGGGAAGGTCTCTCTGAAAGGGTCACATCTGAGCAGAGACTGAAGGAGATGAGAGGAAGAGCAAAGGCCTGGACTGAAATAGTTTGGCAGGGACACAGAGAGTGAGGGGCAGATTAGATAAACCCTTAGTGCTAAGACCAATACCCTGAGGAGGGTCCTGGGTCCTGGGCGACATAAGCTGACTTGATGCTGAGGATCAATTATTGATAGAAAAGTATTTCCAAATCCTTGATGAAGTGAATCATAGCAATGCAAAGTGAGTAAATGCATCTACACAACACAAGCCCTTAGCACAGAAGCAGCCATTGCTCACTTGCCGTTCACCTGTTCACCTGCTTCTCTCCTGCCTACACACTCTAGACTCTATGGGGGCTTGGCAAGGAAATGTACATGGAAAATCATTTCCTTCTATTTACCATATAGCTTACAGTCAGTGCAAGCATTCCAACATATCCTGTTCTGTGTGAATGTTTAAGTCCAAGATAGGTGCATTTCAAACCCAACATTTTCCAATTTCAATTCCCTTCCTTCCCTTGAACTCACTCCCTGTCTCCCCTACCCAACCACTACACTCTCCAGAAGTCCTTCGTAATTTTTCCTACTCCTTTCCCTTCTGTGTCCCATCAGTCCCTGAGCCCCATAAAGTCCACCCACAACGTCCCAGGTGTCTGACCCTTCTGCTATAGTCTTACTGTCTTGGTGAAGGTCCTTGGTAATGTCTCAAGTGGATTACTGTTCTGCCTCAATGCCTCTTCCAACCCTTATCCCTCTTCCTCCAACCATGGGACCTTTCCAGAATGCATAGCTAATCATGTCCCTGCACAACTCAAAGCCCTTCAGTAGTTCTCCACAGCCTTCAAGATACAGGCCCAAAGCCCTGGCCAGCACACAAGTCCAGTAGGCCCTGCCCTTGCCCACCTCTCCAGTCTCATTGTCCCATCTGACAGTCTAGAATTCTGGGAGGTACAATGTGGTGATGGTCATAGCATGCTCAGTACAGGGTCTCACCTGGAGTTGGCACTCACCAATAGAAGTCTTCAGATGCTAGGGCCACTGAAGTCAGCTCACTGTTTGGTTTGCCAGTAACTCCTCCCATGTCTTCCACCACTTTCCTTGAGGGAGTGCCTACTCCCACTCTTCAATGCAAGTTTGGGGAGGCTAGCTCATTCCCTAAACCTTAGGGCAGAGGTCTGAAGCTTGGCCAGTTAAAGAACATGGTACTCTTGGCCACAGTGATTGGCTCAGGGATGGCCATGTGACATGACCTAAACCAAAGTCTCAATTCTGGGACTTCATTGGAACTACTGGGAAAGAGAAGCCATTATGTCTGTCGGAGGAAGGGTTGGAGGACAGACCCAGGCCTACCAGGGGTCCCTGTGGGAGAGAGTAAAGTGGTACTGAGATCAAGAGAAAGTGGTGCTGAGAACAAGTCCCCCAAATCTCTGGATCCATCTGTCCCTGAAACTGGACCACCTGTGGACTATTCATTTACATAGGCTAATAAATGCCTTTTGTTGCTTAACCCTGATAGAGTTGGAGTTCTTTTGTTTTTTTCTGAGATAAGAGTCTCAAGCTGTCACCCTGGGTAGAGTGACGTGGCATCATAGCTCATAGCAACCTCAAACTCTTGGGCTTAAGCAATTCTCCTGCCTCAGCCTCCCGAGTAGCTGGGACTACAGGTGCCTACCACAATGCCCAGCTATTTTTCGGTTGTAGTTGTTACTGTTGTTTCATGGCCCGGGCAGGATTTGAACCCACCAGCTCTGGCATATGTGGCTGGCACCCTAGCTGCTTGAGCTACAGGCAGTGAGCCAGAGTTCTGACACTCCCAGTCCAGCCAGGGAGACACAGCCCCTGGTGCCAGGCTGAGCCTGCTCATACCTTCTTCAGCCAGCCAAACGCATCGTAGCTCTGGGCCCTGACCCTCCCCACTCCCTTTTGCAGTGGAAGTTTCAGGTACAGCATCTCTAAAACAACCAGGTTGGGGCCACCCAGAGTTCATTCCATGGGCTCAGGGTGAGGCTCCTGTCAGGCAGCTCCAGCTAGATTGACAAGAAGTGAAGAACACAGGCAGAGGTGACCCAAGACTCCAGGTATCTCCTGTCTAGAAGGGATGGCTCAGACATGCCTCAGAGCCCTGCAGGTGCAGTCGTGATCTCCCATCCCACATGGCCAGCTGACCTCCTACGGGGTACACATTACCTCCCAGCCCTCCTGTTTCTCCCTTTCCAGGCTGCGGATCCTCAGCAGGTTTTTCTCCTGTGCTGACAGCTTCCTTGGGTCTGGCTGGACAGACTCATCACTGACTGTTCCTGCAGACTGGCTCCGGGTCTGTCCCAACTGCTTCTCAAGCTCTCGAACCTAAGGGTAGTCAAACCCATAATGAGTCTGCAGTCAAAGATTCTACCAGATGGGAGACCCCACTGGACTGAAAATCAAACCACTCTTCCAGATGGTTGTGGTAGACAAGGAAAACTGGGATGGGGAAACTGAATTGGCATCTTGGGCAAAATAGCAGAAAAAATGTAAGAAGTTTAGTTTAGAAAAAAGATGTTTTAAGGCAAATGAGAAAAATCACCCCATCTCTGAGGGGCTATTTAGGCTGAGAAGCAGGCGGGTGATCTGAGGAACTTGAGAAGGATGGAATGACAGATCTCAGTACAAGGAAGAACCCTCGACTAGGCAGACTGCTTAAGACTGGTTGGGCTCCTCAGGAGGTGGTGGGGTATTTGCAGGAGATGCTGTAGGGGGAAGGCAGGGCTTAGAAGCTGAGAGACTGGCTCAAAGCCTCACTAACTGTAACTGTGAACAGGTTACTTAACTTCCCTGAATCTCAGTTTTATCATCTACAAAACGAGTCTAAGAGTCCACCCTGTTTGATGTTATTATGAGGATTCAGTATCCTGAAGTTGCCCAAGCCTGGGAATCTTCCGAGATCTTCTTGGAGTGAAAAATCTTAGGGCTTGTTCCAGACCAAGAAATTAGAGCTCCAGGGGAAGGATCTTGGAATCTGAATTTTAAACAAATACTGGTGATTTTTAGGATTAGGCAACATTGAAAAATCCCAAGATGGTCCAGGGGAAGCCCTCAACACACACAGAGCCTGGCTTACACGAGCTCTCAGCAAGTGGCAGGTAGATGTCATCCCACAGAACAGTATCTTTATTACACTAGGATTTAAGCAGATCAGTCCTAGGGTCCTTCTTATCCTATTGCCAGAACAGAGTTGGTAATCCTGAGCCAGGAAAGGAAACAAAGTTCCCTAGGATCACTGGTGCGGGGCAGGAGCATTGCTCTGACATCATGTATCAGCGCCCTCGTGTGGCACTGTGTGGTAATTCCACTTAAGGATTAAAGAACACTGAGTTACTTTTAATCATTTCATATACAACTTAATAATAATATCACTAAGTAGTTGAGTGCTTATTGTGCTGGGTGCTTTACCAATGTTAGTTCATTTAAATCAATTTTACAGGTGAAGAGACTGAGGCACAAAGAGCTGAAGTGATTTGCCTGAGGTCACAGAGCTAGGACACCAGTCGGCCAATTCAAACTCAGACCTCTTGAACCACAGGACGACAGTGATCTTCAATTAGTTTTTGGATCCTCCACCCCCACATTTATGCTAGCTTCAAGGATCTTGTAGGAGACCCTGAGGATAAAAGCTACCCAGGAATCATGACCCTTAAAGTTCCTGGGAATGAAGGTGATATGTTTGGCAAATAGTGAAACACACACACCTCCCCATGTGCTTCTCAGTTGGAAGGCAATAAGGGAAAACAGTTGCAGCTAATCTTTGTCCACTGCGTCCTCCAAGCTGGGCACTATACCACCAAGCACTTTATAGGTACTGACTCATGCAGTTCTCCCAACACTGTGGGGTAGTGACTGCTATAACCCCCATGATTCAGATGAGGACTCTGAGGCACAGAGGGGAAGTGACTTGCTTGAGGTCACAAGATGATGAGTGGAAAGCTGGGATTTGAATCTATGCAGTCTGGCTCTGGAGACCCTGCCCTTAGCCTGTGTTGGGAGGCTTCAAAATTATGTAGAAAATAAAGGAAGACGCAAGGCTAAGTTTGTGTTGGGTAGTTAAAACTGTCAAAAGACTATAAGCATCTGGAAAAAGCCTACAATTACAACAGTCACGCAAATTTACAGAAACCAGGAAAAAAAATTTGCCTGGAGTAAAATAAATCAAAACAAAGGCACTGGCATTTGTTAAGCTCCAGTCCTGGCATGTGGTAAGTGTTATATAAGTGCTTGTTCATTAAATAACAAATTAAAATCAGGCTGGTTGGGGAGACTGTAAAAACAACAAACCTGCAAGTGTTTTCTGCAGGACCTAAAGGTCTCTTTTGGGTTCTGTGCACTTAAGTCTCTGCCGAGGGTCAACGCAGGCCCTTCTGGGGCATTTTTAGTACTTTATTCAGGGCCAGAAGAAAACAGATGACTTACTCACCTTACTCTGCAAAACGAGAATTTGTTGAGCCCGACCCCTCCAGGTCCCTGGTGAGGACAGGAGCTGCTGGACATTGATCTCTTCCCCAATCTCACTGGCCAAAACCTAAATAAGGCAGGGCTATCAGCATGGCCAGGAGAGAGGGCTCCACCCCATCCCAGAACCAGTTGCATATTCACAAGCAGCACTGGTGCATGGGGCTCCCAGAGGGCCCAGCCTTCACCTACACAATCTTCCTCCAGCCTCAGAGTGTGGCCCTCAAAGGTCAGTTTACCACATTCCAGGGCAGCTCCCCTTAGGAAAGTAGCGAACACATCATCCAGGTTTTCTCAGCAATGCTTCCTGCAGCTGAGAAACATCCAGCAATACCCAGGTAGGGCCCCTTGCTCTTGATGTATTCTGGGATGAATGAACCCATAAACTGATCAACACCTCCCCAACCTGTTCACTTGTTGCCTAGAACTAAGATAGTTCTGGATGACTACAGGAAGTACATTGCCACAAAGACCAGCCCATGTGAAAAGCCACAAACAAGTGCAGCAAGAAGGAAGCAACCCGGCTACTGAAGGTCAAGAAGGGCCCAACTTTGTGGCTGTTGAAGTGCAGTGCTCAGGCCCCACCCGAAGGCTTTGGGCAGAAACAAGACACTCTAGCTTGTGACTTGGGCCCCTCTGAAGCCTGTCACAGAAATCTGATCCAGCATCCAAAGTCTCTGGTGCTTGTTTCCACAATAGAAAACTGTTTTGGAAATCTTGGCCAATCTGAGTGGTTCCAGCAGGGAAGACAAATGCCAGAGAATTCATTATGTAAATAAAAATAAATAACATACCAGCCGGGCCTGTGTCCCAAGTCTGAGCATTTTCTTTTGAAAGGGGCCTTTGATATACAACCTATTCATTTTCTAATGTTACAGACAAGCAGAGAGCAGAAGACAGGTGTTGGCAGGCTTCTAAATCAAAGGTGGCACATTAAGCAGAGACCCAGGATCTACTGGGGCATGGCTGATGCAGGGAAGGCGTAAAGGTCTCTCCCAAGGTGGACAGTGCTGTCCTCTTCAGCCCAGAGCTGGGCAGTCACCACAAGGGCCTATGGGAGCCAGTGGCCCTGCCTACCAGAAGGGTCTGTACGAGCAAGGGGCAGGTGGGAGGAAGTTCTGGGATCTGGAGCCTGACCCAGAGGGCTGAGAATATTGCTTGTTCTGCTCACTGAATGGAACCCATTGTGCCAGCTGTGTTCCTCCCAAGCCCGGCCCCAGCCAAACAAGAAACCCCGAGCCCTGGCTCCAAAAGACCTTCTGGGCCATCCGCAGCTCCTGCTTCACAGACTGGATCTGGTTGCGGAGGTCACTCATCTTCAGGTTCGTGGCTGCCAGCCTGTCCTGCAAGGCCTTCACCTCTGGGGTCTCCAGCTGGTTGGGAAGAACAGGAGAGAAAGCAGTCACTAGTTGTCTAAATAATAATCATCGTCCCCATTTACCAAGCATGTGCCAGGTACCGTGCTAAGTGCTTGATGCAGAGTAACTCAGCTAACTCTCACAAACCTTTGTCATATAGGTTCTATTGTCAGTCCCTTCTAGATGCAAAATGGAAGCTGGTGGAAGATATGTTCCTTCAGCCTGCGGCTGAGCCCTTTGTTCAGACTGTCATGCATACTCTTATGGATGCATGGCATGGCCACAGACGTGAAGCTTCTTGAGGAGGTTGTGGGCTCCACACCTCTCACACTTCCAGGTGTGGATTCTCTCTGCTGTGCTCAGAGATCGACATCATAGCCAATACAGCTCCGCTCAGAATAGAGAGGAAGCTAGATTGTTCACAGATGGCAACCCTGGCTTGGCAGGAAGGCTACAGGACTATCCTAAATCGGGGCCTCCCTCTTCCAGAATTGCCAGCCTGAACCTTGGTCTCTGACAGCTGAGGGGTCTTGGGTTTCCTTTCCTGGCAGTGCTCACTGAGCAGATATCAGGATCCAGTTTAATCCCTAGATGCTCCATCTCTGTGGCTTGAAGAATTGCAGCAACCATGAAAACTGCCTACTAAAACTCTTAGCAATGTCTTTTTAAAAAAATAATGTTTGATTTAAACTATCTGGATACAAATTTTCCTTAAACAAGCTAATCACTTCTCTGTCTTCAACAGATATTCCTGAGACTCCCAGAAGCTTGGCATTCAAAGGGACCTCCAAACTCAGCCCATTCGGCTCCCTTCCATAAGGCCAGGTGGGGTGGACTTCCAGGAAGCAGGTCCCATACTAGAGCAGTTTTCTTATCTTTCTTTAGCAGGCACAAACAAAATCTTTTGTAAAAGACAGAGTAAGTAGCCTAGATCCAGAAAGTTCCATGGCCCCAGAAGTTTTGGGCAGCCAGGCTGAAAACCACTGGTTAAAGAAACTAGACGTGGACAGGTGGTCCAGAAACTCTGGCCTCATTTAGTTTCCTGGCTACAGAATGGGCACAAAAATACTTCCCTGTCCTGCTTCCCCACAGCACCACCATCAGGCTAAACAGAATAACCAGTGTGAACAAAAATTGCGAACTGAGACGTACATGAAGTGTAATTATACCCTTTTATTAGCATATTCTTTCCCATGTCCTTCCTTTGTCTGAGGTTCCTGCTTAGTACTTTTGGGTTTCTGTTTTGTTTCCTGCTAAATGTGTGGCTTTGAATCTTTACTGCTGTGGGAAGTAACACCCTCCCCCACCTGGGCCCAGCATGTCAGATCTTCAGTGCCAGGAGTCCCAGTGGCTTTAAGAAAGACCTTAGGTACCCGCATAGCACTCAGCACCTCAGGTGGGAGTACACGAGTGTCCCATGTGGCTGCTGTGACCCTGCAGTATCTCTCTTGCTCTGCCCCCAGGTCTGCTCAGATGGTGGAAAGAGCATTTTGATTTGATCTGGATCTAGAACACCACGCCTGGTTTTCTCCTCTATAAAATGGGGTATATAATGCCAACCTCCAGAGTACTTATGAGGGCTGACAGTATAACACATGTGATTGGTGCTGTCTGGGGCAGGTACTGGCGGAGGACAGTGCCCTAGGAGGACCTAGCTTGGAGGGGCAGTTGGCAAAGGGGCTGAGGACAGATGGTGTTCTGCACAGGGCTGGGCCAGACCCCATCCTCTTGGCCTAGGCAGCTTGGCTAACCCTATGTCCCAGCCATTTCACAGGTTTTGTGGAGGAGCTGGGTGTGGACACACTTCCACCACTCCCCTGGGCTATTTTCTTTGATGGAATAACTGAAATGCAGTCCAGGTAACGCCACTGCCACTCACAGCACTACCTCCTGAAAGCCCATGCAGAGGGGAGAGTGTGGCTTGGGCTTGGGCCACCCTGAGCAGTCTAATGAGAGGGATGTTGCTGTTGCTTTCAGCAGTGTGCATGCGACTGGCAGCCCATCACACTCCTCTATCAGAAACCTCCCAGGCTCCCTGTGGCCACAGACTAAAGTGGAAATTCCTGCTCCAGCTGCCACTCCAAGGATGACCCTCACCTAGCTCTTTTTGGCTTCCATTCCCCTTTTCCTCCTCTGGGCTCTGGGCTGCTATCACATGTTATCTAGCTGACACCTAGTTAATCAAACTGAATTGGGATAGTTAGCGCCTCCTAGCTTCTGCCCCCAGGCTTGCACTGTTCCTCCAGGAAGGCCTCTCCCCATCTTCCTCTCCAGAAATCCACCTCAAGGACACTCTCCTGCATTCCACTTAAGAGCTGCCTCCCTCTGTGACCTCAGAGCCCTGTGGCTGTCTCTGAAGGCCCTGTCCATATCCTTCCTTCAGATGGCTACTCATCTCCCCTCTTGGACTCCCTAAGGACAGAGATCTGTGTCATGGGTCTCAGAAAATCCCAAAAGGCTCCACAGGTGACTAAACAAGGGCTTTCCCATGCATGGTGGCTCTAGTTAGGGACAGGGAAGTGCTCAACGCGCTGAAGCAGCCAAGGGCAGCTTAACAATGCCCCTCAGAGCCCAGAAAGGCCCCAAGAGCAGCCCCAGTAATGAGACAGGTTCACATGAGACTGGCCTTAAAGAGACATCATCACCCTGGAACCCCAGAGGCCCTCATTGCACATGGAGAACTGAATTCTCCTCAAGACAGGCAAGGGGAGGGGGCCTGATCCCGAGGTGTGGGCAATGGGGAGATGGGGCTGGAAAAGGAGCACTGAACTGGGAGTCCCAGGGCTTGGGTCCCTCTGTCACCAACTAGCCTGGCTTCTCAAAAAAACCACTGACAATACCTCTTGGGATATTCTTGAGACTCTGATGTTGTTTACTGTCTGGCTTGGGGACACGCCAACCAGCTAGGTCAGAATGCCTTCCTTTCATGAAGCTGCCTCCCCATCTCCCGTGTTCCATGAACTGCTCACTGGTTTAGTAAAACGGGCTCTGAGCAGTAAGTCTCCATTCCCAATAGTCACTTTACTCTGTGGACGTGGAGCGCCACCAAAAGAAGACTCCTCACAATATGAAGTGCCCGGCTCGGCGCTTGTGGCTCAAGTGGCTAAGGTGCCCCAGCCACATACACCTAAGGTGGTGGGTTCGAATCCAGCTCGGACCCACCAAACAATGACAGCTGCAACCAAAAAATAGCTGGGTGTTGTGGCGGGCACCTGTGGTCCCAGCTACTTGGCAGGCTAAGGCAGGAGACTCGCTTGAGCCCAGGAGTTGGAGGTTGCTGTGAGCTGTGGTGCCATGGCACTCTACCCAGGGGGACAGCTTGAGGCTCTATCTCAAAAAAAAAAAAAAAAATGAAGTGCCTCATAAAGAACAGGGCTCACAGGGCAGTAGTGAGCTCCTTGTCACTGAGGTAAGATGGGGGCTGGATGTCTCGCTGACAGCTTGCCAGTTAAACCAGCCTCCTCTCTTGGTTCTGAAGTTCTAGGGTTCTAGGATTCTTGGGCTCCTCCCAGCTCCCAACTCTGAGGATTGAAGCAGAACTAGACCCTCCCTGGCTTCCACTAGGGCATTTCTGGCCTTAGGACACAAAGATGGTGCTGTTCCCTGTTCTGAGGGTGCTATGATGGGAGACGATGGGCCTCTGACTCAGCAGTGGGGTAGGGGTGGATGCCGGGCAGAGGTACCTACACTCCCACAGAGGAGGGGGGCCCAGGCTTCTCACAGACTTCCTAGCACAGAAGAGAATTCATACCAAGGCTCTGTCTCCCATCTGGGCTCTCGATGGCTTGGCTCCTGTGTTGGTGGCCCCCTTGGCTGGCAGCCTGGCCAGAGCTGTCTGCAGCTGAAAAAGCAAATCTTGTGCTTAATATTTAATTCTGCTCAGCAATTGACCAGCACAAGGGAAGTGCTCTGGTGCTGTGGGTGTGTGGTTACCTATCATGGTGGTGTGTCCTTTTATTTACTTTAAGATCACTAATGGAAGAATTTTCCTTTATAGACTGTTCTGGGATGGGAGAGGGTTTCATTGTCAGTCCCACTCTCCAACTGCACTGTAAGAGCAGCCCAAGGATTCACTAACAGTTTAATAAATAATGCTGCAGCCATAATCTGTCTCCTGGAGTCCTAACAACAGCCTAGGAGTTGGAAAATAAAGGAATTATGCATTTTAGGTTACAGGAGAAGAGACAGCGTCAGAGAAACTGAGAGGCTTATTGGAGGGCAACAGAACTGAATCTGAAATCCAGCGTCTCCACACACTATGTGACTTGAGAAAGCTTCTTAGCCTTCCAGCCTCAGCGTGTCCAGCTACATGAGACTCTAGGCAGGTTCCTTCTGGAGGAAGGAGTCCTGGAGTCCCTTCCAGAGGAAGAATGACCAAGGCCCTCACTTCCCCCTCCAGCTCCTGTATGCGATTGGTCAGCTGCTTCATTCTGGTTTTTGTACTTTCTGACTCTGCCATCAGCACTCGGTTCTTTTTTGACAACTCGACAATTTTGGTGGCAACCATATCACCAGCCATACCAGCTGTCCCTAAAATGAAAGAAACATTGAGGTCAATTATAAACACAGGCCCACACATCACACTCATGCCCATGCTACCAATAGCACTGGGGCTTTACAAGCTAAAGCTGCTTGGTGTGGACACTCAGGAAGGGGCAGAGGCACAGGAGAGTCGCCATACACCTGGGATCCCTGGGACTCAACTCTGATGAGTAGAAATGCAGCTACTCAGAGGTTTAATATGTTCTAGGAACATTATAAAACCAGAAAGCAGACAGGCAGGTTTAATGCTCCAATGCTTCATGCCATCCCCAGGGATAGGGTTACACATCCTACACCCTTTCATTTTGCTGTGCCCTCCAGTGAGTAGGGTGTAGGCCCCTCAACCTTTCTATGCCTGCCCAACTCTGGGCTCAGCCATGTGACTTGCTTTGGCCAATGTCATGCTAACAGATAAGGTACAGGCAGGGGCTTGAAAAGCACCTGTGCAGTTAAACCCATTGTGTTTGCTCATGCCCTTTCAGCAAGAAGCACATATCCAGGGCAGCTGGCTGAAAGAAGAAAGAAGGGATGAGGGGGGAGGAGGGAAGAAGAGCAGGGAGGAGGCGGAGGAAGAATTACACAGTGGAACAAAGCTGAACCACCCCAGCCAAGCCTGCCCTTCATTAGCCAATCTCCAATCATCCCCCAGATATTTAAGCAAACTAAATGCTTATTGCTGAATGCTGCCGAGATTATGCAGCTGTTTCCTATAGAGAAGTTTGTGGTAACACCTAGCCAATGAAAATGAATACATTCATTTAGCAAATACTTACTGAATTTCTACCAACTGCTGGACCTTCTCAGTGTTAGGAATTCAGTGGTGAATAAAAAAGACTCACAAAGTTTACATTCTCGTAGTGGAGCCAGATAATAATAAAATAAATAAATGTGTATTATAATAACCAGGGGGAATGTGTGCCAGGAAATAAAGTGAAGCTGGGTGAGGGGGTGAGAGTGGTGGGGAGAGGCTATTTTTCTTTTTTTTTGAGACACTTTCTCACTTTCTCATCCTCAGTAGAGTGCTCTGGTGTCATAGCTCACAGCAACCTCAGACTCTTGGGCTTAAATAATTCTCTTGACTCAGCCTCCTGAGTAGCTAGGAATACAGGTGCCCGCATCAATGCCCAGCTATTTTTAGAGATGGCATCTTGCTCTTGCTCTTGCTTAGGCTGGTCTCAAACCAGTCAGCTCAGGGAATCCACCCACCTTGGCCTTCCAGAGTGCTAGGATTACACGCATGAGCCACTGCACCCAGCCGGGAGATGCTATTTTAGATGGAGTGGTCAAAAAAGGTCTCTTCAGGGAGGTAACATATGAACATAAAGCTGAATGAATGAAGCGAGGGCTTAAGCCATGAACCAGAGTGTCCTCAACTAGGAAGTGTTCTAGCTAGGGGTGGGAATGTGCTTGGAGTATCTGATGAATATCAAGGGAAGGTGGTAATGGAAGGGGTTCCTGGAGGACTGGAAATGGGGGAGTTGCTTGGGGTGGGGCTGTACCCAAGGCAGGCAGTGGAGCTAGCCCAGCATGGCCAATGACTAGCTGGTAGCTGTGGCAGTCTTCTGTCCTCTCTGGATGTAGTTCCCCCATCTATGCAATGGCAGACTTGGGCAGATGGCCTGCAAGTTCCCTGAATGCTCTGGCACTCAAGCAGTGAATAACCTGCAGTCCTACTTTTTAGCCATACCACTTTTTTTTTTTTTTTTAAAGACAGAGTCCTGTTCTGTCATTCCAACTAGAGTACCACGATGTCATCACAGCTTACCACAACCTCAAATTCCTAGGCTCAAGTGATTCTCCTGCCTCAGCTTTCAGAGTAGCTGTGATGACAGGTGTGTACCAACATGCCCAGCTAATTTTTTCTGTTTTTGTATTGATAGGCTCTCACTCTTGTTCAGGCAGGTTTCAAACTCCTGGCCTCAAGCAATCCTCCTACATTAGCCTCCTCAAGTGCTAGGATTACAGGTATGAGCCACCATGCCCCATCTCTAGCCCTGCTTTTTAACATGACCATGATATGCCTCAGAACAGGTGGAGGGTGACAACAGATGGAAAGCATGCAGAAGCATTTACCGGTTACTAATCACTTCAACCCAGGCTCACTCCTGCAGGCCTGGGTGAGGCAGTGAGTGGTACAACATGGGGACTTCATGTCTGCTGCAGAAGACAAGGACACTTGAGAGAAAGGGCTCAGAACAGACTGGGAGCCTGGGAGCAACTAGAGAGCAGGTATCATTCAGCACCAAGATGGCGTGCTTGGCTTCTTTAATAGGCTATGTGAGAGGCAAGATATTATGGGATCACTGGGAAAATCATCAACTCTTGGAGTAAAAGAAACACAATTTCAGCAGAGGTTCTGGCTCTGATTAAGACAGAGTAAACACACTCCACCCTGTCTTTCTCCCTGAATACAAGTCAAAGCCCTAGACAGGATGCGCCAGACAGCCATCTGAGGGTGCTGAAAGCAAATGTTAGCAAGTATACTGGTGAAGGAAACCAGGAGTACAAACAGTCCAATGGTGCATTTCCTGGATTATGATTTCCTCCCAGCACTCAAACACAGCCCAGATTCTCAAGCCAGCCATCAGAAAGAGATCTAAGAGAAGACCTCGCTAGTCCAAAATGCAGGAAGGGCAGCCCAAAGACAATGGGGAAAATCCTCTTTTTTTTTTTTTCCCCTATTCTTCCCCAACCCTGTCTTCAGGCAAACCCCACTCTTAAAGCTGCAATCCTGTGGTAGGTGGTGGCAGCAATGAAAGGGCAGGCACAGAAACGCAAAATATTCGTGTAATCGTAATGGACTATTTGTGTTTCTTTAAGCTCTTTAAAGTATGTATAATGGTTGAAAGCCAAAATTTAAACATGGCATTTTCAACATATAGGTATAACACATATAAAAACTACAATATAAGGGGGAGGTATAGGGATCTATGTGGTGGCAAAGTTTTGATTCCATGGAAAGTAGATTATATTCCACCTCACATAGACTGTGAAAAGGTCTGTGTTTTGTAATCACTGGAACAATCACCAAAAAACTGTACAAAGAAACGCAGTAAGCAAACAAAAACCTAAAGCAATCACTAAAAATCCAGCCAAAGAAAAACTAATCCATCACTGTCAGCAGTCTGTCACTTGTGGGCACAGTTTAAAAACATAAATGGGCGAGTCATCTTTTCTCTCCAAAATGTGAGGTTGGAAATCAGAAATGGTGACTTCAGAGTGAGGATTAAGTTTAAGTGGTCTTCAGGGTGAGTGGGGGTTGGCAGTCAGATAGATGAGGCCAGAATAAGTCTGTGAGTTGGCAGACAGCAAGTGACAGAGAACAAGGGAGAGGCTGACCAAGAGGAAGGAGGAGCCCCAGGTCTGTCTCCCAGGTCTACAGGGTGGGAATGCATCTCCTGCTCCCCCTGGAGGCCACTGGCATCTCTACAGCCTTGCACAAGGGCAAGCTGCCCAAACTTCCCTTGCAAGATCCTCAGCCAGCCTAAGTGTGTTTATTCCTCACAACACAAAGCCTTGTGTTCAGTGTGGTTTTTGTTTTTAGAAAAGGCCAAAGAATGGAGGGAGATGCATTAACCTAGCAAGAGCCTTTAGGATACCAAAGTCCTGTTGGTTTTCATTTTTATTTTTGGAGACAGAGCCTCAAGGTGTTGCACTGGGTAGAGTGCCATGGCATCACAGCTCATAGCAACCTCCAACTCCCGGCTTAAGAGATTCTCTTGCCTCGGCCTCCCAAGTAGCTGGGACTACAGGCACCAGCCACAACGCCTGGCTATTTTTGGTTGTATTTGTCATTGTTGTTTGGCAGGCCTAGGCTGAATACGAACCTACCAGCTCTGGTGTATGTGGCTGGCACTTAGCCACTTGAGCTATAGGCACTGAGCCTCCTGTTGGTTTTAAAATCAGCACTGACTGATTGGAACTTTGGTCCTATGGGTGTACCCGCCATCAAAAGCATTTGCTCTCAAAGGCAGGGAGGGACACTCTGGCAGATGCTAAGTCAATCCTGTTGCTTTCTGTGATTGATGACATCTACTTTCTGGTTTATTAGCCACCTGGGTATTGCTCAATAGGTGTACACGTAGCAGAGCACAATCAGGGTCAAGGTCTCTCCACCAGACCTGCAGGGCCAAAGTCAAACTCATAACCACAGAGCCAATGTCCACCTCACACCCACAGGGCTAAGGTCATCCCCAGACTCACAAAACCAGGTCCTGTCTCTACCAACAGAGCCAATGTCCAGCCCAGGCTCTGCTAAGAGTGCTTGAGTCCCAGGTAATCCTTCTAGAACAGGTGGCTTCCTTGTTTCATCTACCCTTCTAGAATAGCACAGCAGGTGCTGTAGAGTTAACATCTGCCTCTATTGGGACTTTTTGAATGTCTATGATATAATGTCTGAGCCAGAGAACCAAGAGGAAATGGGTCTTGCCAGCCCACAGCACATACTGCAAGCATGATGGAGAACCCTTGTCATGAGTCCCAGTTGGGTCATCAGCACTGCCTGCTACCCCTGCTGTCCTCACTGTCCCCTGTGTTCCCACTTCCTGATATGCTTGCTTCCTGGGCCTGTTCTTTTCCTCTACCTTCTCCCTCACTGCCAGGATTCATTTAGACAAGCTTGACCACAACTGACCCTTGGCACTGTCTTGGGCACCTGCCCTCAGGATCCTGCTATCTGACCTACCTGAACTCTGGACTGCAAGGCTAGGACTATCACAACAAAGGTGGGGCTACCTGTGAAGGCAAATCTGTCCTCTTCTATTTTCTTTTTGAGGTGTTTGATTTCAAAGTCCCTTTCCTTCAGCAGCTTATACAATCTCCCATTCTCATCGACTGTTTCCCTGAGCTCATCTCGAAGCTGTTCAATCTCGTCTTCAAGCACCCTACAATGCAAAGGCAGAATTACTGCTCCTTCCCAAGGACAGATGGGCAGGGGTCAAGCTTCCACTGCTCAGGTTTGTGATACCTGGGTTGGGCACTAGGTGG
The DNA here is from genome assembly GCA_963574575.1 of Galagoides demidoff. NCBI lineage: Eukaryota > Metazoa > Chordata > Mammalia > Primates > Galagidae > Galagoides > Galagoides demidoff. The sequence goes on along the minus strand of CAUYQV010056515.1, from coordinate 6,133 downwards.
TGGTAAGAACTGGTTTGAAAAATAGGAAAATGAAATTAAGGGGAACAGATGAGCAGATTTTATTAATAAAACACTGTTCTTAGAACGAAGTGATTAAGCACACACACACACGAGCACGTATAAAAGAAGAAAGTTTGAGTAACATTATTTATTAGCTGGCTTCAACAGAGAACTACATAAAACCTCTTGCTCAAAGAATTCATACTACTTTCAAGTATCTGTAGAACATGCATTAAAAATTCATTTATCATAGGGTATGACGGTAATCTTAGCTAATTTCAAATAATGATACTATACAGGTCATTTTTCTAAAAATAGGAATCAATAATTTAAAAATAGCAAAAAATAAAAAAACAAGGCTTAGAGCCCAGGGCTAAGTGGTTAGGGCACCAGCCATATACACCGAGGCTGGCAGGTTTGAACCCAGTCCAGGCCAGCTAAACAATGACAACTACAACTACAACAACAAAAAATAGCTGGGCGCCTGTAGTCCCAGCTACTTGGGATGCTGAAGCAAGAGAATCATTTAAGCCCAAGAGTTGGAGGTTGGTATGAGCTGTGACACCATAGCACTCTACCGAGGGTGACATAGTAAGACTCTGTCTCAAAAAAATAAATAAAATAAAATAAAATAAATAAAAAACAAGGCTGAGCATGGTGGTTCACACCAGTAATCTTAGCATTCTGGGAGGCCAAGCTGTGAGGATCATCTGAACTCAGGAATTGGAGACCAGCCTGAGCAATAGCGAGACCCCATCTCTATTAAAAATAAGAAAATATCAGGCCAGGCACGGTGGGTCATGCGTGTAATCATAGCACTCTGGGAGGCTGAGATGGGAGTATTGCTTGAGCTCAGGAGTTCAAGACCAGCCTGAGCAAGAGTGAGACTTGTCTCTACTAAAATTAGAAAAACCAAGGCAAGACGATTGCATGAGACCAAGAACTTGAGGTTATTGTAAACTATGATGCCATGGCACTCTACTCAGGGTGCCAGAGTGAGACTCTGTCTCAAAAAAAAAAAAAAATTAGTCGGGCATTGTGACAAGTGCCTGTAGTCCCAGCTATTTGAGAGGCTGAGGCAGCAAAATTCATTGAGCCAGGAGTTTGAGGTTGCTCTGAGCTAGGCTGAGGACATGGCACTCTAGCCTGGGCAATAGAGTGAGACTCTATGTCTCTAAAAAATATAATAATAAAGGGCAGTGCCTGTGGCTCAAAGGGGTAGGACACTGGCCCCATATGCCGGAGGTGGCGGGTTCAAACCCAGCCCTGGCCAAAATAAATAAATAAAAATAAAAAACAAAACTCAATTCCTATTATATGTCTGAAACTAAAAAGACTCCTACATTACTAAGGGATTAAGAAGAAATTATAATGCTCATTATAAAGCATTTAGAATTGATTGCCCACAGAAGTTATATCAAAACTTGTACTAGACTGTTCATTGCAGCTCAATTTACAATTGCTAAAATGTGGAAACAGCCTAAATGCCCCTCAACCTAGGAATGGATTGGTAAGCTGTGGTATATATATACCATAAAATACTATTTAGCCATTTTTTTAAAAATGGAGATTTTGCAGCATTTATATTAACCTGGATGGAGGTGGAACACATTATTCTTAGTGAAGCATCACAGGAATGGAGAAGCATGAATCCTACGTACTCAACTTTGATATGAGGACAATTAATCACAATGACACAGTGGGGTGAAGGAAGGGGAGAGCAGACAGAAAGAGAAGGAGGGAGGGGGTGAGGGAAAGGGAAAAAAAAAAGAAAAGAAAAGAAAATAGTGACTAATTCTCATATAAATTGGATTTAATTTTAACCAAAGTACATTATTTGAACAATTTTTAATTCAATTTATTAATATATTGTTTAGGATATTTCATCTTCATTTATAAGTGAAATATGTTTGTAATTTCCCTTTATAATAATATATTTTTTCCAATTTTAATATCAGGTATACCCAGATTAAGTAGAATGATTTTGAAGTATTTCTTCTTTTTCTATTGCCTATAAGATTTGGCCTGATCTGTTTTTTGAAATTATCTTCTATTTTTACTTATAAAAATAAATATTCTTGACTTGGCGCTTGTGGCTCAAGTGGCTAAGCCACATACACCTGAGCTGGGGGGTTCGAGTCTAGCCTGGGCCCACCAAACAACAATGATGGCTACAACAACAAAAAAAATACCCAGGTGTTGTGGTGGGTGCCTGTAGTCCCAGCCACTTGGGAGGCGGAGGCAGGAACATGGCTTGAGCCCAGGAGTTGGAGATTGCTGTGAGCTGTGATGCCATTGCACTCTACTGAGGGTGACTTAATGAAACTCTATCTCAAATAAATAAATATTCTCTATTTTTTGAGACTTTGGGGAAAAAAAAGAAGTTAACTGATGACTCCATACTAAACCTCCAAGTCAAAGCATTCTGTGATAGACATATTTTTATCTGTCAATGTGAATGTTACTTTTTTTGCATCATTATTATTATTGCTCAATACTTCATCTGATTTCTTTTCTGAATGTATTTATCTTTGTGCATTCTTCACGAGGTTTTTTTTTCTAGTCCTTATCTTAAACATTGTTATTGTGATTAAATTTTAAGCCTCTTTAATTTTGTGAAGGCAAAAAGTGGAAACCAAATAAACACATGTACATGTATAGAGAAAATAAAAAAAAATTTGTGAAATGCAACTATAATTAAGGTTATAAATTTCTTTCTATCACTTTAGCTGCATTTTATTACAAGTTTTGTTATAGCTGCTGTGGGGTAGGGGGTGTGGGGGGTGTGTGTGCACGGACATCTGTGTTTTAGAAGACCAAATAAGAATTTTCTAAGCTTTAAGTTGAGGCTAGGTCTCTATGTTTTAGGTAAATCTGACAAAAAATTAGAACAGGTGGTTGATTTTATATACTACAAGTTATCTTGTGAGGTTCTTTTCAGAACTTGAGGACATAAGAAATCCATGACTGATGGGTCTGTGATCACTTCTCTGTTAGGCACAGAGCAGATGCCTCGCAGACAACTGCTGGGGAAGTAAATATAGTAAGTCATAGGTAACAGTAATTAATACATAACAGTTATTATTACTGTTGTTGTTATTACTATTTCAGCAGTGGCTCAAGTATCTACCAATTTGAATTTCTCTGGTTTGGGGATAGGTCATTTAGAAATAGGTCTAGGGTAACAGGGTGTTGTGGTAGGCTCCTATAGTCCCAGCTACTTGGGAGGCTGAGGCAAGAGAATTGCTTAAGCCTAAGAGCTGGAGGTTGCTGTGAGCTGTGATGCCATGACACTCTACCCAGGGCAATATAATGAGACTCTTGTCTCAAAAAAGAAAAAAAGAAAAAAGAAATTGGTCTTGGGTTTAACTTAGAGCTAATATTTGGGAGTCATATAATTTTTTTCAATTATTGGGAAATCTTTTTTTCTAATTAGCATTTTAAGTAGAACATATTGAAAACTGAGAAACCGTAAAAAGTAGAATTTTAAGATAGAGAAAATAGATTCTGGGCAAAACCAAAAGCAAAGAGACAGTTCAACAAGTGTGATTTTTTTTTTTTTTAGCAAAATGACTAGGAGAAGATTGTTTCAATACAGACTCCTGCTTCTAACAACCAGTATAAATCCATATGTAGCTGCATAACATTGCTGAATTTAGAACGAAGTGAGAAGATTCTGAACTCCTTTCAACTTTTTCACCAACTGTAAAAAATCTACCAAGAGCTTCTTTAGGATAGGGTATGTCTTCTTGTATTGTTATATGTCAAGAAAGAGAAATTGGCACAGGAGAATTCCCAGGTGAGATATGGAGCAATGATCATCTATGAACCATCAGTTAGCCAATCAGCTTGGAAACCCAAACACAGTTTTCATAAAAGACAGATTACAAAAGAAAACTCAAGTGAATAAATTATACCTTGATGACTTTGACTTTATATAGTTTTTATTTTTTGCAGTTTTTTTGGCCAGGGCTGGAGTTGAACCCAGCACCTCCAGCATATGGGGCCACTGCCCAAATTTCAATAATTTTTAAAATACATACGCACATACCATGTCAAATTATGTCCATAGGAGCAAAGATCTATCAGATTTAAGAGTCTTTAATAACAACTTTTGTGTCAAAACTTCCAATTTTATTTGTTTGTTTGTTTTTTGAGACAGTCTTACTCTGTCACCCAGGCTGGAGTACAGTGGCATCAGCCTAGTTCATAGCAACCTCAAACTCCTGGGCTCAAGCAATTATCTTGCCTCAGCCTCCCATGTAACTGGGACTAGGGGCACCTGCTTCCACATCTGGCTGATTTTTCTATTTTTAATAGAGACGGCATCTTGTTCTTTCTGAGGCTGGTCTGGAACTTCTGTGCTAAAGGGATCCTCCTGCCTCGGCCTCCCAGAGTGCTACAGACATCAGCCACCATGTGCAGCCACACTACTTTCAATCAATAAATCCCCATCTAGCCAGCCCACGTCTGTGCTCATTTCTCTCTCTCTTTTGTACCTCCCTGCAGTGCTCCTGGGAGAGTTCAAATTTATATTTACCTCTGCTTAAAGCTGTTTTTTGAGTTTTGCTCCCCTTCCTGGAGAAGGCTGAGGCCATCTGAGACCTCCAAAGGCTCTTTTTGGTCATCAACTTCGTTTCTGAGGCTCAGTTCCTTTTCCTTCTTTTTCTCCATCTGCTTCTGTAAACGTTTGTGCTGCATCTCCTGCATGGCTTTGAACTGGAGTCGCAGAGTGTCCTGGGAGCCATCATCCGTTGCCATCTTGCCCTAGGAGTCAGAAAAGCAGTCTGGGCTGGAGTGAACTCCACAGGGAGCATTCAGCCCAGTCAGCCCTGTCTGCAACCCTCAACCCCTGAGTTTACTGCTAGCTTTACACTGTGTTCATGAAGAGCCTCGGGAACCCCACCCTCATCTCAAATCATTTGAAAGCCAAAGCTGAGCCGAGTGTCCTCTACCAGTCCTGAACGTGCCACTGGCCTGCGTATGGCATCAGAATATTCTCCATTACTCAGACTCAACACCTGACCCTTGCCTGTCCCTTAAATCAGTGGTTCTCAACTATGGCTAAACAGAACTGCCTAAGAACTTCTACAATATAATAATGCCTGGGCCTACCCCCAGACCCAACTAAATCCCAATTTCTAGGAATGATGCTTGGACATCATTAACTTCTTTTTCTTTTTAAATTGAGGTATACTTTACATACAGTAAAGTGCATAAATCCTGAGCAGATAAGTTAATGTGGTGACCATGCAGACCGAGGTATAAGGTACTTCCAGCCCGTGAGCAGGCTACTTTGTACCTTCTCCAGTGAATTACCCCCAAGGTAACCATTATTCTGACCTCTGCCACTGAAGATGTGTTGCCTGATTTCTTTTTAATCAGTTCTACGGAAGTGTAATTTATGTACAATAAAATACACCCTATGTGTACAAATGAGTTTTTACAAATATATTCACCTGTGTAAACCCCTACAACATCATGAAATAACATTTTCATCACCCAAAAAGCTCCCTGTGCCCCTTTGCAGTCCATCTCCCAGTCAGTCCCAATGCTAGGCAAACTCCTCTGTTTTTATTACAATTTTGCCTTTTCTAGAATTTCATGTAACTGGCAATCATACAGTAGGTAGTCTTGTGTCTGGAGCTTTTTGTCCAGAACTAGCTTTTGGAGGTTCATCCATGCTGCATGTTTTGCTAGCTCATTCCCTTTTATCTCTGGGTAATATTACTCCATACCAATAAAGCACAATTTGCTTACACAGTCACCTGTTAGGTTTAGTGATTATGAATAAAGTCATTATGAACATGCATGTATAAGAAAATATTTGTGTGAATGTATGTTTTAACTTCTCTTAGGTAAAAACCTAGAAGTGAAAATGCTTGGTTATATGGTAAATCTAAGTTTAACTTTGTAAGAAATTGCTAACCTCGTATCCAGCCCGGGCCAGCCAAACAATAATAATGGCTGCAACCAAAAAGTAGCCAGGCACTGTGGCAGGCGCCTGTGGTCCCAGCTACTTGGGAGGCTGAGACAGGAGACTCGCTTGAGCCCAGGAGTTGGAGGTTGCTGTGAGCAGTGAAGCCATAGCACTCTACCCAGGGGGACAGCTTGAGGCTCTGTCTCAAAAAAA
>CAUYQV010056513.1:0-32530 GCA_963574575.1 Galagoides demidoff | reverse complement strand
AAATAAATAAATAAGTTATTCTTACTAAAAAAATAAGTCATTATTTATAACAGAAGATTTGAAAGAGCTATTGATATTATATAATGGTACTAAGTTTTTCTAAGTAAAAGTCTAATATATACTTCAAAATATTTATATCTTATAATAATATTGATCTATATTAATATTGATATTAATATATTAGTGATCTGTAAAAATTTATAGTATATGGCAGAATGTTTCTTAAATGATTTAAGTGGTCATGGTAAGATATAAACATGATGGCAATGATAAACTAATATGCATAAAAGCATTTGAAAACCAAAAAAGCTCTTTGTAAATCTTGTTTACTAACATAATGTTCTCTTATACTGTGATACTAATTAATAACTTTGTCTGGAGACCTATGGAAGATTCAGTGAACATGGCTCCTAAAATGTTAGAATATAAGTCTAGGAACACTCTAGGTGGTCGTCTAAGCCACAGTAAAAATCTTTAAATTTTTCTCCAAATAAAATTTAGGAGGAAAAAGCATATGATTAGAATTCAGCAAACATTTGCTCTAATCTTTATTATCACTATCTATGCGCTCACCCAACCTTTCAGAACCTGTTTCTTTATGTGCATAAGGGGGGAAAACATGTGCTACTCCCTTTTATGGATGATTATAGAAAACAAATGCAACAATGCAAGTAGAACGAGAGATAAATGAAGCCACACACAAATAGAAGAGACTGTACTGATGCTATTGGAGGGAGAGGCATCACGCAGATAGGCTCTCTTAGGACAAATAAAATGCTATGGGAACAGAGAATAGAAATTTAATTAAAGATTCAGAGGAATAAAAAAGTATGGTTTCCTTTTTATGGAAAAGAAACATTATGGCAATATTAGCAATGTTTAAAATTTTAAGAAAGCTTTTAATATTCTGCAGTTTATGAAATAAATCCACATGTTTTTATTTTCTCATAATTGGTGTTAAAGTCTTTTAATAACTACAAAATATATACTGTATATATATGTGCATGTTTTGGAGCTCATCATAATTCCACCAAGAGACAGGCATATAAATTACATGCTTCATAAGTAAGTAAAGTAATGCTCAAAGGTGTTGAGATACAGTTAGAGACTCATGAAAAAGAAACCCATGGATAGAACTAAAATTTTGACCTTTTGGTTTTGTGTCCTATGTTCTTTTTTTGTAAAATCCACTGCCTCTTTTATACAAAGGCAAGAATTATTGCCTAGTGAGATCAGATGGCTTGATGGACACGGAGCTCAGGAACATGAGGAACAGTCTGGCTGAGGATTACACATCTCGAGATGTATTCCAGAGGAGTCATACCGGAGGGCACGCCTGTATCTTTGGGGATAAGACTCCTGGATATTGATATGTAAAAATGTAAGCCAGTTGTCCATGTCTTGCTGTCTTTATACTTTCCTGAGTGAAATTTGAGCAAGGTATTGGAAATCATGTAGCTTACAGTTATGTCAGGTCTTTAATTTTCAAGTTAGATAAAGAAATGAGGTAGGGGCGGGGAGAGGCAGGGAAGTACCTTATAACTCATGGCCCCAGAGCATCATCTGAGTTATTCTTTACTTCAAAAAGTATCTTAAGATCAATATTTTGTGTCCTAAAAGCAAAAAAACTATAACATTTTAACTGTTACTATCTTTCAGTTTTGATTGAAGAAACTGTCAGCCAGCACATTCTCTCCAGGGTCTACTGATTGAGGCTCAGAGGTGGAATTAAAGTCAAGTCCCATATCTGGAAGAGAAATGGCATCGTTGCAATCACCTCAGAACTTGAGAGTAGTATTTCCTGCATCTTGTCAACCCTCTGCCTGCTCACCCTGGGCCTTGTGAAGCAGCTTCTCTGGGAAGGAAATTGAGCACCTGCATTCAAAGCTCCCCTAGGTATCACTGATGCTGGCTGTCGCTTTAGAAACCCTGGGAGCAAAGGAGCCGCCCATTTTGACCTTTTCCAAATGATTTCCATTAGGATTATTTCAACTGATTTTAAGGTTTCTTCTAGTTTCCCTCATACTATATTGATTAATGGTTCTCAGTTTCTCCTTCCAGTTACTTCTAATATCCAGCCACATTTCTGATTAGGTAACATTTTCTTGTATATACAAATCTTTCCTTTTATCCTTACAATGCTGCTTGAGAACATGCTGAAAAAATACTCTTTGAATGAACTTTTTAATTATACACAATCTAATATAGGACTACCCTCTATAAAAAATTATTCTTTCTCCTTTGTGATTAACGTATTTTTCTCTTAAAAAAGAGATTATAATAGGAAAGTTACAATAGCAAGGTTACATGCTCACTCAGGGTCAAGTGTGTCTGCAAAGTGATGTGTTCTTGCTTAGATAATAACAGATTTATGTGTATGGACATATGAATTTTTGCTCATTTCAGATACAATTCTTTTGCATTATTATACTATATTGCAGCAGAGGTTTTTGCCTTAAATTAAACTCATAAATTTTGACCATGTTGCATTCTAATTTCGTTTTTCTTTTTTGGCACAAAATATTGAATTCCCATAGGATGCTCTTCAAGAGAGGAAGCTGATATCTTCATTTGGAATGTATGTTCACATCTGATCCATCCCCAGAAGACCAAAAAGAAAGACCAGACCCATGAGGAAGATCAGTTACAGCCAACACTGCTATCCACAGACATCAACCACACTCTCCACTCTCAGAAACAAGAGGTAAAAAGAAGAAGATGAAAAAGCCTCCCTTTCAGTCATATCAGGTATAATTCCTAGATCGGATATTTCTACAGAAAGCCTCTTTTTGGTTCTTGCCAAACTAGAACGTTTATAATTATTGAATCTCCTTCTGCCTTGAGAATCTTTAAGCAATACATGGAAAACTTCAAAGGGATGTGAGTAGGAAATTTGTATTAATAAAACTATCAACAATGCTTCAGTTCATTATCTTACCTTACACATTCTTTCCAAAATATTGCTTTTCTGCTTCACAACCACAACATCTCCCAGCACGCATGTTGTGAAATGGCTAATGCCGTCCTGGTTTTACACTCCTGCTTTCCAGCCATCCTCCTGACTCTCCCTTTCCCATCCCCCCCCCCCCCAGGGCAGAGCACCATACCACTCTCCGAGATTCTACCTCCTCACTTAAATGACATCACCAGTTCATTATTTCATCCATGCATAGTAAATGAATTTTTCTCTTGCCTCCTTACATGACTACTTGTGATGAATGCATACTGTGAATTAGTTTTATTGCAAAATCTTTCCTTACTAAACATATGGGGCCTTGATTTCTAAACTATGGACACCAGAGTTAGTGCAAGAGGCTCCAAATTTCATACACATTCCAAAAGACTTGTACTATTTATGAAATGTGATTTTCCAAATTGTTTTAATAAAATGCATGTCATAAAAAACAGTATCTGTGGGTTTTCAAAAAAAAATTTTATTAAATCATAAGTGTGTACATTGATGCATTTATGGGTTTTAGTGTACTGATTTGAAACACAATGTGAAATGCTTACATTGAACTAAGTAGCACATCCATCACAATTATACTCTCTTCTTAATAGTTTTGAAATATACCATTGCATCATGCACAGTGGATTTTAAGGGTCTTTGTATTTAAATGAATAAAGTAAATTTATCACATAGTGATTATCTGCAATATTTTAACTTTAAAGTTAATGGCAAACATTTACCTTAAAATGTTATACCTAGGTACAAGTGAACTTTTCTAGAACTAGAATATAAATGTGTTGATACAATGATTAACCAAATGATGTGAAAGTTATGTTAACCAGCTTGATGAAGGTGTTTCAAATTGTATATGAAACAGCACAATGTACCCCATGTTTGCATCAATGTACACAGAAATCAATTCATAAAAAAAAAATTAAAAAAAATGCTCCGTGGGATCCTGTTTTCCTGTGTCTAAAATTAGGGTTTTGGCTGCATGTAGTGGCTCATGCCTGTAATCCTAACTTGGGTGGCTGAGGTGGAGGATCACTTGAGGCTAGGAGTTTGAGACCAGACTGAGTAATGACAACAACAAAAATTAGTAGGGTGTGGTGGAGAATCCCTGTGGTCCCAGCTACTTGGAAGGCTGAGACAGGGGGATCCATGGAGCCCAGGAGTTTGAGGATGCAGAGAGCTGTGATAATGACACTGTGTTCTAGCTGGGTGACAGATGACCTATCTCACAAATAAATAAGTACAGTTTTCTTAGCTTGAAAGTATGTGAATCTATCCAAAAGGCTTGATGAATTTACCTTTGTATTTTGTGTGTATCCTTGCGGCAGAAAAATGTTGAGTTTGTAAAATTGTGCAACAGTGGAACCAGAGTGGACATAGGTAATTCTCCCTGGAGATGAACCACTTCCAAATCACCAAGTTCAACCCTGGGGCCTGGAGTGGGAAAACGAAAGTATTTGATGATGATGTGTGCTCCTAGAAGAACCTACTTTGATCAGCTGGGTCAGACTTTCTGAATTTTTGGAGGGGCAGAATTCACTGGGGTAAAGAATCTGTGAGACAGTTCTAAAGGGGCCTTAGTTAGGCTTATCCATAAGGTAGGGGGTTTGGAGCCAACCATCCTGTGATGGTTGAAGCTCTGGAAAGGGACCTCCCCAGCTGATAACCAGGCACATTCGCCACTCAGCTCCAGTTCCACGTTGTTTAGAACAGTGCTCTGCTGTAGAAAGGCAGCTTAAGGGGAGGAGACTAATCACAACGTATGTGCTGCTTCCCAAATATTTTCAGACCCCAAAGGTAGCCAACTTGGTCCATGGCAGGGAAGACCAGAGCCAGGCTGGGATGAGCATCTTGGCTGTGCATGGTCTCTACCCATTTGTGGTGGCAGGGAGGGAAGGTTCTCCTAGGCGATTAAGGGGAACCATGGCCTCAAAATGCCACAGGGAGAGCTGGCAGTGGACGTGGGGGCCCAGAAGTGGGGTTCTTTGGAAACTGACCCATTGAGCCCTCAGCCCACAGCTCCTGCTCCGGGCGGGCCTGACAAGTGTCAAAGGGCGTTTCCCAAACCAAATAGACCTCTCACCCTCATCTAGAAGTCCTGAAAAATCCCGTGTCCTCCACGAGAGGCCCAGGGCCAGCTGGGGTACCCACAGCCTGGTATTTGCACAGCTGGAATGAGGCCCCTCTGGCCTGGGAGGGGCACACTGAGGGACGGGAGAGGAGGCGGGCAGGGGCTGAGCCGGCTGGAGGAGGGGATGGTTGGAGGAGGGGTTGGGCAGGGAGCTGGGGTCTGGAGGAGGGGCACGTCCTGGCCTGCGGACCCAGAAGGATGAGCCTAAGCGTTCTTCCAGCGCCTGCGAGGATCCAGTTTTCTGGGCAGACCGGGGGAGCAGGATCAAGCCTCATCTCAGAAGGCCCGTGTCTCTCTGCGACGTACAGTTCTTGAGACTAAAATCGTCTGTGCAATTTCCCTGTTAGGGGAGAGAACCTGAGAAACCGAAAACTCCCGGGGCCGGGGGCGTGAAGGAGAGGCGAAGGCGGGAGGGAGCGACAGCCGCCAGTGATTGCCCTTTGGGACGCAGCATACGAGCTGGTGCTGGAATGCAGACCAGGGGCTCAGAGCTCACGGATTTCATATTCTAGGAAACCTTGCAGTCTCCCTCGGGAGAAAGAAGGGGACGAAAGCCAGGGAAGGGACCGCTGTCTGCCGGAGTCCAGGGTGTAGGAAGGAAGGATTTTTTTTTTTTTTAAATTTTGAGAAGAGAGGAAAGCTGCTGATTTTTGAAACACTTTCTCTTTTCCTCTTTTACATCGCTGTTTGTGTGTTCTGTAATATGAACAAATTAGAAGCAGCACTGTCTTCACTTATTAATGTAGAAATGAAATAAAGGCTTTTCAAAAAAGTTGTAAAAGTAGGCGGCACTCTGCCTGGGGAGGTCAGGGACATAGTCGGAGAGACGAGGTCTGCTGTGGGAAGCAGACATACTGACTCCTGCACCCTTCAGTCCTAGAGTGTATTTTCAAGAAGAAAGCAGTGTCCAGTCTGAGCATTTCAGCCCAGCCAACTTGATGTCTCCTTCCCCTAGTTGCCAGTGTGCTTCAGCTTTATTTTGAGGCCTAATTATTGGTCTTGTGGGTGCAAACGTGTACCTTTTGTTATAATTCGATCCTATTATTATCACTCTTTATGACTACTAAGTAGATACATGGTATATAACCCAAATCAGCCAAGACTTGTTACTTGTTTAACTAAACTTAGGGTGATCTGCTTTATCCCATTCCGGCCAAAATGCCGTACCGGGAAAGAAGCTCTACTTCCTCCCCAACCTCATGTGTAAAACTCAAAACTGTCCTTTGGTCTTGGATCCAGGGGATTTACTCAAGAATGGCAGAGAAGACAAGGCTTAAGTGTCCAGTCTCTGAATTTCTCACAGATTGTGTTATTCTCTAGAATTTTGCAATCCATACTTTGTTAGAACCCTGCTGTTTTGAACTTACTGAGAAACAGGTGTTCATACTATTTCCTAGTACTTCCACTGATGAAAACCTTTCCTTCCATTTTTAGTGTGGGAAACTGTCTCTTCCTCCTCAGCAAGAAGCATTTTCTCTTCAGACCACAAGTGAAACGGGGGACCTCTACTTCTACAAAGGATATCTTCACAAATGAGCGAAGCACAGGGAGAAAAAACCCTACCAATTGGTTCACACTCAATTGAACTTTCTGCATTCCTATAAATGTGGCTCTGTGTGTGCGTGGCTGGTTTTTACTTTGACAAAGGGCATTTAAGTTGCTCTTAAAACTGCCCTGAAGACATCCTTGGTGTTTTGAGTTTGATAGTTAACCCAAAAGATAAAGTTTCTAGCTTTTTGAGCCCCAAATCAGAACTAACTTACCTGAGAATGTCTGTTTGACTATAGGCTTGTCAAGAGCTCAGCTTGCTTGCTAATGGAACTTGAGGACAGAGGAACATGTACCTTCTTTCTTTTTTTCCTGGTAACTCGTAGGTGAAAAATTACAGAGGTGACTGGTTTCAAGCTTAAGAAATTCCACTAACAGAAGTCTTATTCTGGTCGGCAATATTGTACAGCAGTATGTCTGGGTAAGGGAACCTGCAGGCCTATTCTACTTTTATTGAATTATTCAAGAAAATATGTTGACACCCAGAGAAGTTTCTAGAGACTGAAACCATTTTGGGAGGGAGGGTGGAGGTAAAAAGCTCTCCACCTCCAATCTATCATCACAAAGTGTTTAAGTCAGTTGTAAGTTTTATTAAAAAATAAGCACTATGCTTGGGATTCATCCATAAAATCCATACATGAATATGTACACAGACACAAATAAAATAATATTAAAAATAAAAATCACACTTGCTTTCCAGTGGCAGTGGTCCTGGCACCGCCACACACACAATGTTAACATTTCCTTTAAAGAAATTGCTTGGCCTGAAGAGACCACAGTTAGAGAACCACTAATAAAGCTGTAGCCCGTTGCCTGCAACATTTTCAATTCAGGTTTCAAAAATATATAAATAATTTAATTACAAAACCCCACATTTCCCCCCCTCTTTTGGCACAGTGAAGCATTGGTCGATAGCAGAGAAGTGACTGAAGATTCTCTGACACCTTTCTCACACTAAGTCCTGCCTGCAAATGCCACATACATACAAGGATAGGTCCCAGTAAACCCCTAACAGTAGTCATATCGTTTATCATATGGAATGGTTCCCTGATGTACTTTTCTGGAGGGGGGGGGGATAAATCAACGAAAGGTGCGAAAAAAGTAGAAAAGAAGGTGATCTTGGGTGGTGGGGAGACAGGATGATTTTTACGAAGGGAGGGAGGAACAGGCTTGGCCAATAAACTAAAACAATTAAGAAGAACTGCTTTGGTCCTCTTAAAGTTGTAAAAGATGAAGGGAAATATTCTGGACTAAGTTAAAACATTTCTGTCAAAATGCTTTAGCTTTAAGGCACGTTTGATGGCGATTTTGTCTAAAAGTCCCTTTTCCTCTGGATAGAAAGTGCAAAGCCCAGCAGCCGGCGTTCCCAGCCTCCCCGACGGCGCCCGCCCCTGCGGGAGTCGGCAGCGCGGCGCGGCTCAGGCCAGGAGCGTCTCCACCCGGTAGGGCGGGCGCGGGTCGGGGCCGCAGGCCGAGGCCGCCTGCAGGGTAGCGGGCAGCCGCAGGGGGCAGTACAGGGGTGCGCCGCCGCCGGCCGCTGGGCCTCGGAAAGGCTTGCCGGGGGTGGAGGCCGCCAGCGGCGCAAGCAGGAGGTGCGGCGGGTGCGGCGGCGCGGCGGACGGCGCCTCGGCCCCGCGCGCGGCCAGCAGCGGCGGCGGCTCGCCCGCGCCGTACGCGCAGAGCGGCAGCAGGGACCCGACAGGCGCCGCCGGGAGTAGCGCGGGGTAGGCGGGCAGCGGTGGGCAGGGCGGGGCGCCCCAAGGCAGCTGCGCCCTGGGCGTCGCGTCCCACTCGTGGCGGCTACGGAAGGGCTTGCTGAGGATGCTGTCGATGGCGAAGGAGCTGGAGAACTTGCCCGCCGGGCTGGCACGCTCCTCCTGGCGGGCGGGCGATCGCGCGCGGGGCGAGGCCGGGGTGGCGGGCGCGGGCGGCGGGGCCGAGGCGGCGGGGTGGGCCGAGACCTCTTCGGGGCGCAGGCCGGGCACGGGGGCTGTCGCCCGGTGACTGAGGCGCTTGCGGCGGCGGCGGAAGACCCCGTCGGCGAAGGTGTACTCGCTGTTGGGGTTGAGCATCCAGTAGTTGTCCTTGCCCCAGGGCCGCGAGGGGTCGCGCAGCACCTTGACGAAACAGTCGTTGAGTGAGAGGTTGTGGCGCACCGAGTTGCGCCAGCCCGTGTAGCTACCGCGGAAAAAGGGGAACTTGCCCATGAGGTACTCGTTGATCTCGGCCAGCGTCAAGCGCCCGCCGGCTGAGTCGCGGATGGCCATGGCGATGAGCGCTATGTACGAGTACGGGGGCTTGGGCCGCCGCGTGTACGGCTTGCTGCGCGCTCCCTCGCCGACCCCCACGCTCCCCGATCCCGGCCCCGCCGCTCCGGCCTCCGCGCCGCCCGCCGCCGCCCGGCCCTGCTCCTCGGCACCCGGCCCGCTGCCCGCACTCGGCTCTCCACAGCCCGCCGCATCCACGGCGCCGCTGCCCGCCGCAGGGCTGTTGGCCGCGCAGTCCCCGTCCGAGCCCAGGGAGTCGTCGCCGGCTACCGACAGCGGAGACGGCGCGTCGCTGCCGCCCGCGCCCTCCAGGTCGCTGCCCGGCTTGTTTCCGTGGGCCGCGCGGGGGGCGAACACCTCCAACTTCATTTCCCGCGCAGCCAGTCCCCGCCGGGCGCTGTACCCTTCTCCTTCAGTCCTGGGAAGCTGGCGATCCCAGGGCCAGGAGTCCTCGACTTCTTCTCCCAGGAGCTCTCCCTCGTCTTCCAAGACGGTCACTTTTAAGTAGGAGAGTCTTTTTCCTCTGGAATTTTCTTTAGAGGGCCTGTGCGTGTTGGGTGGATTGAGAGGGGCGGAGAGGGAAGAGTTGGGTGGGTGTCACCTTCAGTTCGAGGAATACAGACTTTGAGGTGGATGTGAGCTGGGGGTTGCGGTCCCTCCCTCTGGTGCCCGAGCGCGCCGGGCTTAGAAGGATTTCCTGTTGGAGAGAAGAAGCCTTCGCATCTGCGACTCGTTAAAAGAGCCCAGGAGGGCTTCTTCCCTGGCAGTCCCGAGTCCCGTGCAGGCGTCCTCGCACGGAAATGGTACTGGATGTTGTGCCACAGCTGGGGGAGGGTCCGGCGCCTTCAGCCCTGAGCACCTGCCGAGCCGACTCCCCGAGGCCGCTGCGCCCGCAGCCGCCTTCCCGCCCCCGGCCTCCGGGGCAGCATCTTCGCGCTGGCCAGACGCTGCTGCGTGTAGCCTCCACCTTCGGCCGGCCCAATATAACCCTGCGGGTGTTCCGCGGGGGCGGGGCCTGGGCGGCGACGGCTGGGGGTTGGGGAAACTAGGTGGCCTAGGTGGCGGCGGCTCCCCAGCGGGCGCGCACCGGACCGAGGGCAGGCCGCGCGCCGCGGCAAAGTCGCTCTGCTCAGGTTGTTTGTTTTGGGTCCGGCCCGCCCCGCCCTCCTCCTCCCGCCAATAGGGAGCGCGCGCGCCGCTGGGCGTGTGCGCGTGTCTGTGAGTGTGCGTGTGTGCGCGCGCGCGTGGCTGCCCCGCGCGCCGCCTTCTCCGCTCAGGTGTGCTTGGCCAGCTTCTAGTGGTCCGGAATCTCTGAGCCCTGGAGTTCGGGAGGAGATCTGGGCAAGTGAGCCCAACAGAGGACGACTCCACGGTATCCCAGGGGGACACCTGAAAGGGCTGGGCCCCGGGGGAACCGGGACTATACTTGGGTCTAAGCAGTACGCGGTGTGCTTACTTCTCTAGTAGACGAGCGGTGTCTCTTAGGAAGCCAAACCTCCGTGGTCTCTACCGAGGTGCGGAACAGCGGAAACCGCAGAGGACCTACTTGGCAGTGATCTCTTTGGAGAGCCATGTGCTGTGCCCCTTCCTATGATTTCCTTTAAAGACTATCTTTGTCTTATAAAATACTGGGCTGGAAACAGTATGCGCCTTTTAGATGACTTTTGCTCACTAAATGGGCTCCGACTTTCACTTTTCTTTTGTCTTACTTTACCTTTTTCTTTACCTGGCTGATGGTTCTTGGGACAGGATAGCAGCGTCTTCCTCTTTCCCCGGGCGGCTATGTCTGGCGCCAGGTGACAGGCTCTGTCTACACTTGTGCCCCTGCGGAAACCGCACACACAGCGGAACTCAGCCCTGCTATTCCCGGGTCTCGACTGTCAACAGGAACAACTAGGAGAGCGTGTTCCCGGGGGCAGGGGCCAAGAGCAAGCTGTGTTTATGACCATTTCTTTCCAATTTGCCTTTAGAACTTTTGCTGTGGCTTCAGTGACACTGGTGTTAGAAGGTCTCCAAAGAGGGGGGACAATTCCCCGAAGCTCGGGGCCTGATCCCTACGCTGTGTCAAAAGTCAAGGGAAAGCGCTTTCCTCCCCTGGGAAGGGTGCACTTCTAACCCGCTGCCCTACCACGCTGAAATTTCCTCCTTTTTCCTGCCTTTGTTGCAAATAGAAACGGAGCCGCGAGTAGGTGGGAGCTCACCTTTGATGTTTATTACATTACTTTCCACCATTTGTGTAGAAAACGTACACAGTCCTCTGTTATCTTTATTCTAGGAGTTTTGAAGGCATTCGCAATGGAGCAGGCAGAATGACAGAGCCATCCATGGCTCTGTTGTTTTGTGTTGGGGGAGGGGAATGATCGCCTTTGGAGATTAGACTGATATTTATGGCATCTGTGCTTGGGGAGAGGTAGGGAATGGCTTCTAGGGAGAGGAGCTGCCCCAGAGGGGTGTGCACAGCTCTAGCTCTGAGAGTTGGTGGTCCCCTGAACTGGGGAGGAAAGTGAACTGGGACAACAAATTAGCCAGGTGAAAAGGCATGGATTTGGCCAGGGATAAAAAAGGTTCATGTTATGTCATCCTCCTTCACTACCAGGGGTGGGCAGGACAGGAGGATGCATGCCTATTTCCTGGGTGAGATAAGCCCAAGGAGGGTTGAGGTGAGGTCCTATGGTTGCTGCAGAATCTAAGGGAGGCCACTGTGAAACTCCAGGGCCAAAGTGTCCTTCAGCCAAGGAGTGTTGGCCCCTGCCAGGGAAGGTAGCCCACTCCACCTCTATGTCCCACTTCTCCCTTTTCTTATCCAGCTCCTCTCCTCTCCCCAACTGCAGTGGACCCTCTCCTTACCTGGATCTCAGGTGGGGCAAGGACCTGCTCCATCTGTCACTCCTATCGAGTACACTGCTGTATGCAGGTGTGAGCCTGAAAGGGTTGGGACCAGGGGACTGGGGTGGAGATGGGAGAATTCTCATAGTGACTTAGGGCATGGTCAGGTGAGGAGCTGCTTGAAGCCACCTATGTGGACTTTGGGAAGGAAGACTTGTGGGTGAGAATGGGGGAGGTGGGCCACCTGGGAAAGGTCAGAAGACACCTCCCCCAACTGGAATGGAAGCTCCACAAGGGCACTGTTTTCCCCCTTCATGGCTGTATTCCCCCCATCCTTGCCACATGAATGTGCCATTTGCTGAGAATAAAATAATTGTCTTCAGTTATGATGAGAAATAAAACTGCTCTTTCTCTTTGCACTTGATGTTGGTATTATTATTTTTAGCTGTTGTTTTACAGCTCAGAAATCATCCAACTTTTGCAGCTATAAGCAAAAGCAGGAAAGCATGGAGAAAGGTGTCCATTCCCTGCATGTCTATTCCTTCAAGGCTGAGTGCAGTTTCAGAGCCCAGACACTGCAAAAATGTCACTTGCATTATTGTGCTCCTTTGTAACATTTCCCAGAAATGCTAAGAGATTTCTGCTCCCTAATTCTCTTGGGGAGTAGGCCATTGATGGGTTAATCATTAATGCCTGTAGGTGGAGCCTGACCAAATAGTTGTAGGTAAGAAAGACCTATTAGCTCATTTTCCACCTTGCCCTTTAATTTCCATGGAGATAAGTGAGTAAACTATGGCAGAGGATAAGTTCAAACTTCCATGATCTGGTGACCTCTCTGAGGTGGTTTTAGGCAAAGGAAGGTAATGCATATATTTCCCAGCACCAAGAACTGTCTTAATTAACTATGGAAACTATCTGCACATTTAAAGCTTTTGTAATTTAATAGTGCTTCATCGACCTAGTTACTAAACAATGATCTGGGAAGGAAATAGTTTAATTCCTAAGGTACCTAAAGAGACTTAGTAGACTGGAAGTGGACTCCCTGTTGACATATTGATGACTTACCCCATGGATTAGAAGAGGCTGCAGCCCCCAGAACCACCTTGATAGCAGCCCACCTGGACAGAGTTTCCTGCTGTGTTAACCTCTGCCAATAGCCATGCTGTTGATCTCTAGATCTAAAGGGAAGGTAAATTTAAAATTGCCTTCCCTTGGGGACCTGGGACTCAGGATAAGCCTGTGGCATAATGCTGTTAAGTACTGAAGACTCCAAGGCATAGAGAACAGACTAATATTGAGAGCCCTGGGGCAAAACACATGGCTTTGAATGAATGCATGCAGAGTCTTTCTCGGGCAGGGAGGGTCCTGACTTGGGGTTGGGAGACAGGTGAAAGGTGTTTTGTCTTCTGTTAACCTTGTCTTCACAGCCTGGCTGATTCTTTTGTAGATGCTGAATACTTTGGAAGACTCCTGCAGAGGCTGAGGGTGGGCGTGGGAATAGATAGATAAAACCCAGGCATTTTAACATATCTGCCTTTCCATTTCTTTCCAAAAATGTTTTAATAGGATCAAGCTCATTTATGTGTACATTCGCTACATTTCTTTGAACAGTCTTCTGGTCCTCTGGCCCATGGGCATGATTTAATCAAAGAATCCCAGGATCTGCCTGGGCATTACTGACCCAGGTGCAAACCCAATTGCTTTGAAGTTCCCTTTTGAGAGCCCAGGGATCACAACCAGCAAGAAACCCTTCGGGCACCAAAGGAGCTGTTGGGCCAAATGAATGCTATCTCTAGGTGGTGGGTCCTGGGGAACGGAGAGTGGCAGGGAGGCAGGCACCTAATAATGGTGAAGAAGACAGAAAGTAGCTACAGGCAAATGGGGAAGGATGAAAGGAGGAGAGAAGATGTGAAGATACAAACTAGATCATCAACTGTACAGTGGTTGGGGTCACTGAGAAAGCTGCCTGATTCTGTAACTCGGATACAAAAATCCCACACACTCTAGCTCTGTGAAAATGTCCTCAGAGAACGAAAGCCCCAGGGCTGATGTATTATTCAAGTTGACAGCTTTGATATTTGGGTCATGGAGTCCATCCCTCAGACTTGACCACATCTGAGGGACCCTTTTAGTCAGGTTTTAGTTCAGTTTTCTCTATTATCTGATGTTGTTTAAATTTTGAGTTTTACAAGCAGAACAAGAAAAACTTAACTTCCCTTTGCAATGAATTACCTAGTCTTTTTTACGTTGAAGATGTCACTACCCACAGTATATTAAAAATCAAATCCTTCCCCATGTTTGTCAAGGAAAGAAGGTTTTCTTTAAGAAAAACTAACTCCTACACATTTGGGGAGAGCTCCATCATCACGTTGTCATACAAATCCAGGTGGAAGAGGTGCATGCAGGTGGGACAAGATCTAGTTGGTATCTCTGGATATACAAACATCAAGAGGTACAAACAAAATGAAATAGAATCCTGGCAGGACTTCCTGTCAGTCTTTCCCATGGAGCTGGAGAAGGGTCTTGTGACACTTGTCTTGGTCCCCCCAGTCATCCGCAGCAGCTGGGCCTATAGTGTGGGTTTGTGTGTACCAGGTGGATGTAGGGGTGAACATTCCCATTTAACTCCAGAGAAGGCACTGCCACTCTTTGGATAGGTAAGGGCTTTAGAGACAGATAACCTTGGGTCTGTATTTCTGTTCTATGAGGCAAGTTATTGAGCCCCACTTCTTCTTTTTCATCTAGAAAATGAACAGTTTTAAAAATTTTAAAAAACTGAACTAATACATTCTAGGCCCCAATTGGATGTACTTTGGCTTTCTCATGCCCTTTCATATCTGAGATGTCATCTGGAACGGACAGATTATCTTTGTGAAGCCCGGATAGGTACATTTGCTCATGCTAATCAACCGATTGAAGTTGCCAGGTGAAAATTGAAAAAATGAAACGGAAGTGCCTGAATGAATGAGAAATTTCTCGGAGCCATTTAAACCAAGTCTATGCCTAGTATTTAGCTAACGTTGCAGAAAGAAAGAAGTCAGAAGCCCCTTATTGAATTTGGGCAGGAGTTGACTGCACAGTTGGGTTATACAGAGGGGGTAAAATCCATCCTAGCATCATGTAGAAAAGATTGTGAGAGAGCTGTGAAGAGAATGATCTATCTATCCACCTATGTACATTTTATTATGGAAAATTTCAAGCATATATGAGCATAAAAAGAATAATACAAAATAGATAGTGTTCATTGAGAATAGTATTCACTTGTCTTGGATTGGCTATTGTTTCTAGGACTTTACAGTGCTAGGAAGAAAAACTTTTCTTAAAGAAAATACATGTTCCCTACTCAATTATATGATTGCAAGGTTTTTACGTTTTTGATTTTGTATCTGTCTCTTTTTTATGCTATCACATGAGTGTAATTTCTGATTTGCTTTATCATTTCAGCGTGTATGATATCTCAATCTTCAAGATCTCATTTCCAATTTGATTATGAACAATATGATAATGGCAAATGGTTTAAGTTTTACTTGCTGGATTTTGTTTGTTTTGTTGGCCCTTAAGGCATATATCCCATGATCTACACAGTCAAATTATCAAATGTTAAAATAATTTGAGATAATTGTTCTCTAGTGATTAAGCCATCAACGCAATAGTCAGCGTCTCAGTTCATTTTCTGCTGCTGTAACAGAATACATTGAGACTGAGTAATTTCTAGAGGCTGGAAAGTCCAAGATCAGGGTGCTGGCACCTGGAGACAGTTATTTCATGGGGGAAAGAAGGAAGGTGGGAGTGAGTGTACCTATAAGGGAGATGGTGCTAGGGAGAGAGGGAGAGAGAGAGAGGAGAAGGGAGACAAACTTACCCACTTACCCAGAAGCTATAGTACTAATGGCATTAATCCATTCTCAGGGCCTACTTACATCTTAAAGGCCCCACCTCTTAACACTATCACAATGGCGATTACATTCTAAAAAAGATCACTCTGGTGGGGCATGTAGCATTCAGTTAGCATCATTTGGTCATTTTGGTTTTATTTCCTTCCTTTATTTTCAGTTTATTTCATAATTATGTAACATTGATCTAAAAGTCAAAGTTATAGCATAAGGGATATTCTAGGAAATTTAATTTTCATCCTTGTGTTTTTTCCTCTTGCTCCCTCCTCTACCCTGTAGGTAACTATTTGATAAAAGTTTTAAAATCTGACCAGGTATCAGTGGCTCACACCTATAATCCCAGCACTTGGGAGGCTGAGGTGGGTGGACTGTCTGAGCTCACAGGACCAGCCTGAGCCAGAGCAAGACCCCATTTCTAAAAAATAGCTGGGCATTGTGGCGGGGCCAGTAATTCCAGCTACTTGTGAGGCTGAGACAAGAGGATCACTTGAACCCAAGAGTTTGAGGTTGCTGTGAGCTAAGATGCCATAGCACTCTATCAGGGGTGACCAAGTGAGACTCTATCTAAAAAAAAAAAAAAAAAAGTTTTAAAGTCATCCTTCATATTAGTTTGCTAGGGCTTCCATATAAAATACCACAGACTGGGTGGCTTGACCAACAGGAAATTTATTTTCTCATAGTTCTGGAGTCTAGAAATCTAAGATGGAAGTGTTGGCAGAGTTGGGTTCATCGGAGGCCTCTTTCCATGCCTTGCTCGCGGCTGCCTTCTCACTATCTCCTCACATGGTCTTCTCTCTGTGCCTGTGCCCCCCTAGCATCTCTCTGCATATCCAAAATTTCCTTTCCTATGAGGACACCAGTCAGATTGGGATAAGGCCTTCCCTAAAACCCTCATTTTAACTTCACTTCTTTAAAGACTTTTTCAGTGTATTTTCCAATACAGTGTTATTCTAAGGTACTGAGGTCTAGGACTTCCATGTATAAATTTTGGGAGGGGCACAATTCAGCTTATAACATATTTATATTTAAAATAGATAAGACAATGTGTACATATTTATATCTCCCTTCATGTAGATAGTGCTAAAATATTATTTACAATTAGTTCTCTATGCATTATCTTCTTAACTTTACAAAATATCCTGGAGATCACTCTGCAATTTACAGAGATATTCCTACATGGAAGATAATATTTTGACTGTCAATTGAGCTCAGAATTCTGACATTAAAGGAAATACATTGATTTTTGTCATTTAGCTTTATGACTTCAAAGATGGTAGGAGAGATATGTGAGCCATAAAAATGACAACCAGGTATGGTTGGAATGACCTGAAGCTTCTCATGTGTACTGTTCTCTAACTTTGTGACTTTTCTTGTTACACAGCCTATTTTTCCATGTAAGATGGAGACAAAGACATACATAAAAACAGTAGGACCCACAGACATGGAGAGCTTACGTGAGACAGAACATAGTCTGACATGATCAGAAAGCAGAGATACCATCAGGGCATCAATATCAGAAGATGATGACCTTAGCCATGGTAGCTGTAAAATTGGTGGCACATGTTGCATGATACTTAGAGGGCCCTTATAAAGTGATGTGTCCAGTTCTTCATGAGAAGGTGCTGTGGTTTTAGATGATCTGTCTATACATCTCAATTTCCCAAATAATTCGAATGTCTCCTTGTTTTCCCTTCCCTCTCTTTAAAGGTGATTTGATTTTGGACAATAAATTCTATGGGAACACTCTAGTTTTAGAGGTCCAACAAATAAAAATAAACTCATAATCTCTGTATTAAAAATATTAGGAGATGGCTTTCTAGGTGTGGTTTGAAATTTGAGTTCTACATTATTCCCAGTTAGTTCTTTGCAGATTCTGAAGCTAAGTGTAAATCCCTCTGTTCTAAGGATTCCTTTATCCCTTTAATAAATGATCCCATGAGCCTTGAACTTTGACTTGTAATGGTCTGACTGAACACAAACTGGGACTTTCAAGAAGTTCTTAGGTACTTTCTAATTAACTCAACCTCCCATCCAAAATGGAGGTTATGTTATTACCCAAAGCAGTCTGTTGGTATCTTTGACCACATGGAAAGGATTAGCAGAATTATATAAACCTGTATCATGAAATGTTATGCAGAATTTTAACACCAAGTATAATGTTCAGAAACCATGCTGGTAATGCAGACTGAATTAATCAGCATTATATTTGTTTGCAAAAAATAAAAATAACCTGTCTTACATAACACTGGATAATGACATGCTGTAATTCTGCCTTTTGAGCTTAGTGGAGTTATTGTACCTTCTTTCCCAAATTCTTCCCAAGCTATAGGATAGTAGACACCTATCCTTATTACTATTATTTTCATATACAAATAGAATTTCACTTCAAATTTATAACTTGCAAAATTCTTTACATGTCAGATGTTTCACACACCACCTTCACCATTCACTTGAAGTTTATGGGGCCCATTTTGTTCTCAAGTCAGGCTATAATCAAGCTATTTTCTGTTGAACAAATGTGCCTGCTTAAGGAATGAGAGTAACCAATATGTAGTTTTACCATTTGTAATTCCTTACCAGTGAGCTATGATTGTGCCACTGCACTCCAGTCTGGGTGACAGAGTAAGACTTTGTCTCAAAAAACATTTTTTAAAAAGCGTATTCATAAAAGCTTTTAAGGAATCTTTTTCAGCATCTCTGTCACTTATGGATCTGTTTCTTTTGACTGATTTTGCCCTTTGTATGGGTCATAATTTGCTCACTTTTTGCATGTCTAGTAATTTTTGATTTGATATGGGACAATAGGAATTTTATACTGTTGAATATTTGGATATTGCTATCTTCCTTAAAAATCTTGAATTTAGCAGACAAGTAAGTTACATGTGTTTGTTAATTCTTACCAGGCTTGGAAGATTTTTTAGGGCGGTTCTATAATAGTCTGTACTTTAGAGTTAAATTAGCCCTACTACTGAGGTCTAATTTTTTTGACATCTCTACATATTGCTCTGTGTTCAAGAAGGTTTGTCTACTCTGGCTGGTTGGAGTTTGTATGCCTCTCAGGCTGTTTCAACTCTGGGAACTGTTTTAATTATGGTTATTGAGTTCTTCGTCTGCCCTTGTGGACTTTTACTCTATGAATGCACAGATTAGTAATCAGCTAAGGACTCCAGGGGCCCCCTTGCAGATTTCTGGAACTCTTTCCTTACATCGTTCACTTGTCTCTGAACTTTGGTCTACAAATTCCAGCTGGTTCAGCTTCTGCAAACTCTGATTTGTTTTGTGGTGCTTTTGTGGGTCTCTTCTGTCCCATTCCTATTGTTTTTAAGTTTCTTTCACATAGAAATCCAGGACAATTGTAAAACTCAGCCCTTTTGTTTCCTTCTCTCAAGGATCACAATGTCTGAAAAATGTGTCTAAAATTTTTTGTATAATTTGTATTTGTTTTGGAAAGGAAGAAAATTCTATTCCAGTTTCTTCTTCATGGCCAGCAGTCAAAGTCATACATTTTAAAAACCATGTACATATTTGAATCATTATCCAAATAAAGTCCACACATTTTGATTGGTTGGTGTGTCTTTATATCTTTATTTAGTAAATCATGAAGTCAATCCTTTGCCTTTCTCTTTTTTCCTTCCATTTTCTTCTGTTGAAAAAAAAAAAAGTGAAATGTTTGCTTGTAGAGTTTCCCACATTCTGGATTTTCCTGATTACATTTCCATGGTGTCATAGTTCCTTCAGATGTATTTCCAGGTAATTGGTAATTATACTTAGAGCCTCAATCAGATTCAGATTCTTTTTTTTTTTTCCTATAAGACTACTTTAAGGATGTTGGTTTGCTTTCCATTGCAGAAGGCCCATAATGTCTCTCTTTTTTTGTGATCTTAGCAGCCACTGATGCTCCATAACTGGATCAAAGTGCCTCCTTTAATCATAGAGACTAGGCCTCACTAGGTTGAATTTCTGGACGGTGCAAATGGGACTACTATTTCTATCCATGGACTTGTTTTCAAAATATCAATTACAATGGTAATTTTGAGCTCCAATAAAAAGTAGAATGAGTTTTAACTTGCTCAAGGAAAAGTTAGCCGGTTTTACCAACTGGAAGGAGGCCAGTGTGAATTATATCAATTCATATGTTACATTCAAGGTTATGCCCTAACTAAAGCTGAAAGAGAAGGCACCTTTTGGGCTCCTTCAACTAGACAAGAATAGCTTTGCACATCTGCCATAAGACTAGGATGTTTCATAGTACTTAATGGTATGTAAATTTGTTCATAGTCTAAATTTGTTTTAAGTATTTCCTTTCATTTTAGTTTATGGGGCTGAATTATGAATATAGGGTTTTCTAAGCACGCATGAGTATCTGTCCCAGCTATTGTGGTAATAGGCATGGAAGTTTTCATTTTTTATAAACACTTTCTCTTATGTGCTCCCATTTCTTTTTCCTCGGAATTTTTTTATGAGGTTATCAACTGAATTTTGTAAGATTGGGACACTGGGATGCAGGAGATTCAGAGACTTGGAGGGGTTCACTTAGTCAGGGCTACTTCACCAGTCTCCCAGGGGTTCCACACCTGTGCCCCATGCCCTGCAACATGTGGGGAAGATCTCTTTAGTCTCCCTGCTGCACAGGAACCAGCATGGTTCCCCTAGGTCAGGACCATCGGATGTCTTGCTCTGAACTGCAATTGTATGCAATGCCCTGGAAACTCTGAAACTCTTTTTCTAGTGTGTGGTCAGTCCTCACTGGTATGCTCAATAAGTCGTATGTGCACTCCTGAAAGTGGTTCTGGGCTATGCAGGCAGCTGGTCTGGTTCCTCATATTAATCTGTAGGTAACCCTTGTCCTTCTGGAATGCTCCCAAGATCTTTTGTATATTTGGTAAAGCACCATATTAGTTTCTCAAGCCCTGTGTTGTTTATTTTCAGAGTATTGTGGTATTAGTATTTCTTCCCCCCCACACCTCAGGCACACCTTAGAGGGCAATCTTCTTCTCTCTCAGTTAAAATATTTGTTTAGTATGTGATTTTTAGACTCAACTTTCTGGAAACTGTGTTTTAAAAGCTACTTCAGCCATCTAAACTCAGGTGTGGTGACAACCTCTCAGCATTGATGTGGCTAGTCCTTGGCATGTGGCCAAATGAGGCCTGAGGTTCTTTGCTTCTTTGTCTCCCTCTCTTGAGGGAAGTAAAAGTTTATTTTCACCATTGACGAAGAAGCGCAGCAGCCATCCATCCCCGATTTGAGGAAAAGCCTTATTTCAATGTTTCTAGCTGCTCATCTCAAACCAATGAGATGCTCTGGAATTCTGCACATTCCCACATTCAGTCCAGGTCTTATAGGCTGCTGCCTCCTTGGAAGAAAAAGAGGCAACGAGTTATCTTTTGTCAGATATTGTGTCCCATTGGTTGGTTTTAAAACTATGATCACTCAATGTTACTACGGGGAATGGTTTGTCTTGGCCTGGGCTCCTCTGAGTCAGAGCCTGAAAAAGGGGCTGTATGTGGGTAGTTAATTTGGAAAATAATGCCAAGGAGTAGGTGTAAGAGCAGGGGGAGAAGACAGGGAAGGGAAGCTCTTACAGGGTATGTCCTGGGGAGGAGCCCTGAGAAATGTATCTGGGAACTGCCTGTTTTTCCCCAGAAGGGTGAAGATTTTTCCATGACTCTGTCTCCCATTGGTCAATGATGGCCCCATGGGTGTGAAGACCATGTACTTCCAGGTTACCCTGAGGAGGGCCCAGAGGTCCCACAGACATCAGAGAGGGCTGGGGGTGAGGTGCTGTTGAGCTGCATCTGCAAAGAGAGAGGGGCTGAGGCTAAAGTGAGGTGAGGAGGACCAGAATGAGAGGGGGGCTGAAAATAGAACGAGGACGTCTAAGGGTAGAAGGAGGCGGGCTAGGGCTAGAGCAAGAGGTAGAACAAGGGACTTTTAGTGGTGCCCACAAGAGGTGTTAAATATTTTATTGGGGAAGGGGGAAAACAAATGTCAGCATATATATTTTTAATTGAAGACATCCCTTACATTTTTTAATAGATTTCAATTTACGTTGCTATGTGAGTAAAGAGGAAAGATAGTGTTTGATAGTGCTGCTGACAGCTCCTTCCCAGACAGGCCATTGACATGGGCTAAATTTCCAGTTTGGACCTGGCTTTCTCACTGGGAGGCAGCACAGGAGCCCATAGGGAATGCACAATTGAATAATAATCGTTTTGGGGAGCTGCATGGCTGTTTAAGGAAATTGTGGATCCTTTTTGATATTGTCTTCAGGGCAGTTCCAGCATATTGTGGACCCTTTATGGTATTGTCTTCATCTTTCACTATTTTTTGAAGGCCATTCAAGGATTACTAGAATTCCATTGTGGGATTTGTACAAATTAAGCTACATTCAGTTGGTTCATTCCTTAATATGGACAAATAATACCCCATTGTGTATATATACCATATTTTCTGTTCATCAACAGGTGAACATTTAGCGTGAATGCCTATCTTAACTATTGTGAACAGTGCTGCAGTGAGCATGGGAGTCCAGTTATCTCTCCAATATTCTGCCTTCCTTTCCTACTTTCTTCCCAGTAGTAGAACTGCTGGATAGTATGCTAGTTTTATTTTTAAGTTTTTGAGGAACATCCATATTGTTTTCTATAATGGTTGTACTAATTTGCATTTCACCAACAGTGTAGGAGAGCCCCCTTTCTCTGCATCTCACTGATATTTGTTACTTTTTGTCTTTTCAGTATAAGTTATTCTAACATTCTAACTGGGATATGGTGATATCTCAGGGTGGTTTCAATTTGCGTTTCCCTGATGATTAGTGAAGCTGAGCATTTGTGGTGTACCTGTTGGGTATCTGATTGCCTTCTGAGAGATGTCTATTCAGACCTTTCGCCCTTTTAAAAATTGGATTATTTGTAGGCTTATTTTTGGTGGGAGGGGGAGAGCGCATCTATTGTGAGGTTGAATTGTATAGGTTCTTTATATATTCTGGATATTAACCCCTTGTCAGACGCATAGTTTGCAAATACTTTCTCCCATTCTGTAGGTTGTCTCTCCACTCTGTTGATTGTTTCCTTTGTTGTGCAGAAGCTTTTAAATTTGATGTAATACTATTTGTCTCTTCTTGCTTTTGTTGCCTGTGCTTTTGAAGGCATCTCCCAGAAGATCCTTGTCCAGTCGGATGTCATGAAGTGTTTTCCTTGTTTTTTTTTTTCCTAGTAGTTTTATAGTTTCACCTTTTCCATTTCAATGTTTAATCCATTTTGCACTGATTTTTGTATATGTTGAGAGATAGGGATCTAGTCAGTTCAGAATCCCTTGGCAAAGGCTTCCTGATAGGGTGAGGTTTGAAAAAGTTTGGGAGAAACTTCAACAGAAGCGGATGGAATGCTGACTCTGTGCCTCACCTAACACTTTGGTGCTGTAAGATTGCAAAACTCACCATCCAAGAAGAAAGTATAGACCCAGATTTTTGGAAAGGAAGAGGTAGGATGCAGGTCATGCCTGGCGTCCCAGCTCCAGGGTGCCCCACAGCACTTGGTGAGGGTGTGTATGTGTTCAGCAACCTCTTTCAGCTCCACATCCCTAAATGGAGACCACAGGAGCTGTGCTACCTGGAGGGATTTGAGGGGTACATCAAGAAGAAAATGCATGTGAAAGTGTTCTGTGACCTGCACAGGGTAAGGACATGATGGGCTGAGTGGATGGCCTTGGGAGTGCCCACCTGGGTTTGAATTCCTCCTTGGTCACCAGCTAGTTAGGTGGCTTCAGGAACTGTTTAATTTCCTGAATCTCAGTTTCCTCCTTTGTTAAGTAGGTGACAGGGATCTCATTGGGTTGATGTGAGGATGAGGTGTACATTTACAGTATTGGGCAGAGTGGGGTTATTTCCTCTAAGCCTACAACGCTTTACAAAGGAAGGGTATTATTATAATAAACATGCCCAAGGCCAAAGAAGGAGCAGGATTGTGAGGGAGGGCTGGGAGCTAATAAGTAGGTGTCAGCAAAGGAGGGTTTGTTTGGGTCCTTATAGTAGATTAAGAGGATTGCCTTTCTCATCTGTTACTTCCAAAGAATTACGATGTTTTGAGGAATTTTCTCGGAATGAATCCTAGCATTATTTCATTTACATTAAAACTCCATAGTCCTGTATAATTATAGCCAAAGATAGAAGCTTCTGAGGCCATGAATAGTTCAGGAATAGCCACTAATGCAAATAATTGTAGATTCCAGGATCAGGCTGCATTTGAAGGGGCTTGGTGCCCACACACAGAGGGGAAGGCAGACTGGAGGTAGGGGACTAACTGTTGTTGTCCAGCTGTTTAGCTCTGACAGTGTCTCATGGGACAATTTTGGAGACTCATAAACTGAAGTTCTAATTTAGTAGCAGAACAGTGAGTCCTAACTAGTCCTTTATGTTTCTCCAATGAAAGCCCACAAGGACTTTGGTGCACACAGCCTCTAAAGGCCTGGGTGAGGCAGAGGTCCATCTTCTAAGTACTCAGGGTCATGCAAGGCATTGGCCCTTGGTAATTATATAATTTCCAGCCCATGTCTGACATGGTTATTTTCATCCCTACTTTACTAATCAAGAGACTGAAAAACAACTTGTGTGTGGCCACACCACAAATCAGTGTCTGGTAGGACCCAGTTCTGGCCTGGATCCCATGTACCCTCCTTGGCACCTGCCCAAGTTTTGGAAAGAGGGTCTATGACCAAAGCTTAGTCTTTGATTTGATAAAGGGTAATTCAAGTTTGGGAATGAAACGAAGAGATTTTTAGGCCCTTGAAAACTGTGCTGTGTGATAAAAACTTTGTTCTTGGGGTATGGTGGTGAGATTGAAGAAAGTGTCCAAAAAAAGTCTGCAAAGGGAAAAAATAGACCACCTTCCCAAAGAGGGCTACTGAAGGGGAAGTTACTGCTGTGGGACTCCACCTGCCTGTTTTCTGTACAATTGCTTTCCCCTTTTTCCTACGGGCATGTGCTCTGTTATCCAAACCTCAAAATGTCCTTGGTGTGGCTACCGGCAACATCTAACCCTGCCAGCCTGGTTAGCCTTCTCGCACTGATCTGTACTTCACAAGAACTATATCAGACTTCGGGGTTTATTGCAGTCATTACTCACATCCTTACACTAATCATAAACAGAAGCAAAAGTTGTAAATTAGGTAATACGTACATTCCATTGAGAAAATAAACTGGTTGCAAAAATGTCAGAGTTAATATTCTTAATATACAAAGAGTTATTGCTAATTAATGAGAAAAAGATGGACATTCCAATTGAAAACATGGACAAAGGACATAAACACATACAAGTCACATATGAAACCATACATAAAAGAAATAGAATCAGCACATTCGTGTATGGAAATAAATGCCTAATACCCTGTAGGGCTTTGGAGGCAGCTGTACCTGGACCTAGCTCTGGCTTCACTATTAACTAGCTCTACCATCTCAGCAAAACAAACTGTTCATGTCTTTGTTTCTATCCGTAAAATAGGGATACCTTGAGGGGGTTTTGTGAGAATTAAAAGAAATGATTCCATAAGGTGCTTAGCCCATGCTGCTGGTGCTTAGAAAGCTTTCAATTCACATTAGCTATTGTCCCTGCTACTCCTATATTTGCATGGATGACAATTAATATTAATAATTTACCATCTCACTGAAATCAAAGAAATACAATTTAAAAAATGAGGAAATACTACTTGTTACCCAGTAGGCTGGAGAAAAGGTGGAAGAATCAGCTATCCCCACTGCTGTTCAAGGGTAGGGAAACGATCCTCTTAGACATTGCTGGGGTGTTGGGACTTGGCCCTCCTTTCCTGCAGGACACCCTGGCAATATGCATGAACATTTAAAATGGATAGAGTTTTGACTTAGTCATTCTTCTCCTAGAAACTTGTTCAAGGAAGATAACTGGATCAATGCTCAATGATGAATATGTAAGTATGTTTATCCTGGTCTTGGGTATGGAAGCAAAAAAATGCAGAAGCAACTTAAACGTGCTCCAGTGAGATTGGCTAATAAATCCTGCTTTATCTGTATGGCAGGATACAACTGCTAATAGCGCTGTTCCAGATCTTCATTCACCTGTAGGGATACAGCCCTCTCCCACGTTGAGGGGTAGAAAAAGTGGGTCGCAAAATAACATCGATCCATGACTCCATTTATCCACCTCTTAGGTCAGTCGAAGAAAAAAGTTTGGAACAATGTGCTTTAAAATGCTGACATTGTTTTCTTCTTGTGAACTAATTTTATTATTTGCTTTTTATATGTCTATTATCTTTTTTAATCAGAAAAAAGCAAAGAGAATAGGCCTTTTAAATTTTATTTGATGTTTGCCCTTTAGCAGCACACCTTACACAAGATCTACATGCTGATTTTGCTCATGTAAACTGATGTGGAGTTACGTTCCAAGAACACATCATCACGGCTTTCTTCCTTTTCTTTTTTCCTTGTTTGTCACTCACAAGTCTTTCTTCATTCTTTCGTCTATGACTCACGCAGGGAGACAGAACCAATGTTTTGCAAGACTTTTTCCATGAAGTAGAAAAGACATCACTGTTCACTCCAGTAAGAGGCATGCACTTGAAGTTGCCTGGCTGTGTTAGTAATGAGGAGGTTGCCTGGATTCCCTAGGGCCCTGTAGGAGTGGGGTAAGCCTGAGAGAACCGGTCAGCTCTAGATAAACAGGTGCTATCAAATACTAGCCCTAGGGCCAGTGACACTTGAAAACAAAACAAACTTGAAGTGTCCTTTGCTTGTATTGCTTAGAATCATTACGGTAGGAGGATTTCTGCACTACCTGGACAGCCTCATCGGGCTGGACACGCAGGGGAACTGGGAGGTTGCCCACGCAATGTTTCAAGGGATCTGTATAATATTCTCTTACCCTGTTTCATGCTGCTACAGCAGAATACCAGAGGCAGGGTAATTTATCAAAAAAAGAAATTTATTTCTCACAGTTTTTGAAGCTGGTAAGTTCAAGATTAGGCAGCTGGCATCTGACAAGGGCCTTCTGAGAGCAGGAATTGGAACTCACAGCCTTAAGCCCTTCCATAACCAGCACTAATCCATTCACAAGAGTGGAGCCCTCATGATCTAAACATCTCCCATTAGGACCCATCTCCTAAAACTGTTGCACTGGGGATTAAATCTCCAACACATATATTTCTTTGAGAAACACATTCAAATCATAGCACTCTCTGGGCCCCCTATGCCTCCTGAACAACCCTGTTATCCATCACATCCCTTCCTAGTTTGAACTTCCCACTACAAATAAAAATTTCAAATGTCTTAAGTGGGTCTTATGATGTGTGCAACATCAGCAAACATTTCTCCATTTGAACTGCATGGCAATCCTTTGAGGGCAGCAGAGCAAGACTGCTTATCTTCACTTTACAAATGGGGAGAAATACTTAAAGTGATGATGGGACATGGCTGGAGACAGATTCAGGTTTCCTATCCTTATAGTTTTTCTTTTCCCTGCCACCTCTCAGCTTCTCAGAAGGCCACTGATATCACATACAAGCTCCATAGAGAAAGGAACTAGCATGGAGGGGCTGAGATGGGCTCTCAGGAGAAAGAGGGTCCCCTCGGCAGATTGAGTTGGGGAGGTATGGATGGAAGGCCTTAAGACCATGAGCCAAAAGTCTTCATTTTTATGTCTTCCTGTTTTTCTCTTGTACTGAAGATTCGCCAGCAGTGTGGGGACCTAGGACTGACTACACTGTAAAGGCTGAAGTCTGACTTTTGCCTCCTTCTGTTATCTGTTAAGACCATAAGCCCCATATTCTCCTGCCTGTCTTTGGGGGAACTGCCAGTGGGAAGGCAGCTTCCCTGGCTCACTGCCTGGTTAAAGGGCATTGGGTCTGTTGCAACCAGCAGCTGAGGAGCTGCACTGGGGCCATGTCTTCAGGGTCTTCTGAGGAAAGAGCTTCAGCTGACCATGGGCAGGATTCAAATGGAGCTACATCCCTGCAGAGCACCCCCTGGCTCTGCAGGGAGCTGGGAACAGGGCTTTGAACCTTCTCAGTTCCTAGATCACTTTGGGGTCTGATCTAGTTTCCTGAACACTAGGAAACTTCTCCATATAAAGACACACAAATGCACAGGCATAAGAAAATTACATAAAATGTCTTGGATTTCACAGATGCTGAAGCCAATGCCTTGTTCAAAGCCTGGAAGGGGGTATTGTCCTAAAGGATCCTAAAGGGCAAAATTCAAAGAAGAGGGTACCACAAAATGAATTCACAAGGAGAAATGGGTCCTTGCCAACTCACTTTAACCTGGATTACCTAATGCACCTCACTGTCCATTTGCTTTTGGCTTCAGAAAATTGGCCCCATGTCCACACCCTTTCCTAATATCTTTCATGTTTTCCCCTTTTCTTATGATGTTTGTAATTTATCCTGTCTGACACCTGATTATGTGACAGAAGGACTCGACTGCACTCACACTGCAGGAGGGGGCTACTTACAGGAAGTTTATCTACTGGGGCTGCAACTTCCACTCACAGTCCAAAGGGTGGGGTTCACTGCCCCTAGACCCCAGGCCTCTGTTCCTCCTTTAGCTTTTGCTACTGCCACTATTGGTATTTGCTCTAGATCTGCGTTTATGTCTGTAAAGTGGGACTAGTTATACCTTCCCACAATGTTAAATGGCATTATTTATATTGAGTACAATGCATAAAAAGTGTTCAATAAGCATTTATTGTCAGATTACTATCATTATTGTTGGCTACTAGCTGCTTCTTCTTTTTTTTTTTTTGAGACAGAATCTCACTTTGTTGCCTTGGGTAAAGTGCAGTGGTGTCATAGCTCATAGCAACCTCCAACTCTTGGGCTCAAGTGATCCTTTTGCCTCAGGCTCCCAAGTAGCTGAGATTACAGGTGCCCACCACAACAGCCGGCAATTTTAGAGACAGGAATCTCATTCTATCTCAGGCTGGTCTCGAACTTGTGAGCTCAGGCAATCCTTCCACCTCAGCATCCCAGAGTTCTGGGATTACAGGTGTGAGCTACCACGCCTCGACCTTACTATCTTCATTTTGAAACTCCATACATGAAGTATATTAATCAATCTGTATTCAATGTCAGAATATATTCCTTCACTTAGATTTTTGCACTTTCTCAGAACCGATTTATACATTTTAAACTGTAGGTTCAGATTGACATTCAATAAATAAGCAGAGTGGTCTCTACTTGTTGAGCACTATGCATGGAATACCCACAGGTGCTGTCCTAACTTATGCCCAGAGCAGCACAGGGAATAAGAATTACACCCCCATTTCTGCCATAAGAGCATTCAGAAAATGAGTGGTTTGATGAAGATTGCTTGCTAATTAACTGATAGTGTTAAAATTTGACTTCATGTCTTTATGTTACTGGACAGTCTTGGATTTTACTTTAAGAAAAAGTGCAATTTGGGGGCTCACATCTGTAAACCTAGCACCCTGCGAGGCTGAGGCCTGTGGATCACTTGAGCTCAGGAGTTTGAGATCAGCCTGAGCAAGAGCAAGGCCCCATCTCTAAAAATAGCTGGCCACTGTGGCAGGGGTCTGTAGTCCCAGCTACTCAGGAGGCTGAGGCAAGAGGATTGCTTGATCCCAAGAGATTGAGGTTGCTGTGAGCTATGACACCATGGCACGTCACTCACTGAGGGTGACAAAGTGAGAATCCCCTATCTCCAAAAAATAAAAAAAAAAAAAGAAAAGGAAGAAAGAAAGAAAAAAAGGAAAGAAAGAAATAAAGAGAAAGAAAGACAGACAGAAAGAAAGAAAGAAAGAAACAAAGAAAGAAAGAAAGAAAGAAACAAAGAAAGAAAGAAAGGAAAGAAAGAAAAATTCAATATAAACTTTTTAGCTTTACGTGAGTTATAATGAACATTAAGTGAGTCTGGATCTGGGCTGCTTCAGCATGGACGCCATACTGCTCACTTTTAGCCATATTTTCTTTTGCAGTGAGTGAAAAATGTCCTTGGATATACAATGATGGTTGTATTCACCATTATTATTATTCTATGTTAATTTACATTTAAACAAATTTGTAATACAGTATTTATGATTTTTGACTTTGATATCTAGTCTAATAACTACATATATAGCAAAAGTCCTTATTTTAAATAAAAAATTATGTGCTTTTCATAAAATCATAGGGAAAACCCACCTCATGATGGTCTGGGGACTTGAGAGAAGGATCAGTTTGTACTTTCCTTTCACGTCTTCTAAGATCCCAGAACAGTTTGATGCACAGAGTAAACAGTCAATTAATGCCAAAGAGAACTTGCAAAATTATCAACTCCCAGTTTATATAAAGTAGTAGGGGTAGGAAACGTACATGAATTAAAAGGGCAGTCAAGAGACCAACTTCAGAATCATTTGACTCATAGCCTTGAGGGACAGCTCTGTCTACAGCACCTTCCAGAATACGGCTTCTCTTTTGGTCTGCATTAGGAGCAGATAAAAGGCTGGAAAAAGCTAACAAATACACTCAGTATATTGAATAAAAGAAGATTCTAGCTTACTACCAGGGTTTGTTGTTTGGGGCAAAGTGTCTGAGATGTAAAGGCTTCTTCTATTGTCTCAATGGGGAGACTGATGGCACAATTGGTAAAGGATTCTGGACTTTGTGTGGGCTTGAAGATGAGTTGAGTTTTGGCCAGTATTTAATGACGTAGAACAAAAGCCATAAATAGGCCATGAGAAATCAGAGCACAAAGGATTGGGGTTGGACAGTTTGCTTATTCAGCTGCAGAATGTGCTGTGTTCTATTCTGGTCATTTCCACCCCCATGACGTAAAGAAAAATGTGGTATGTAGAGGAATATAAATGTCCTCTAATTCATAAGCAGCTTTTTCTGTTCTAAGAGAGTCAGCATGAATCACTCAGCAGGTGACAAATGTTTAATTTAGAGAAAATAGAAAAAATAGCAATAGTTTCCTCACAATGTTGTTTCCTACATCAGGTAGGAATAAGCTTAGTTATTTTTGCTAGAAAACTCAAATGAGTGGTTCAAACACATAATGTTCAATGTGCTCCCATAAAATGTTAGAAGGTGGTATGGCTGGTCCACTAAGTCCACAAAGAACCAGGCTCCTTACAGTTTTTTCTTCTGCCACTTCCATGGTTCCTAGTTCATACTGGATGCTTGAGCTTCAGCCATGGCATCCAGCAGAAAGGAGGAAGGGATAAGAAAGGGATTTCTCCCCTTCTTTGTATGCAGTATTTTTCAGGATTTGCATATGACATTTCTGTTCGAACTCCATTGGCCAGAATTTAGTCACATGGCCACACCTAGAGAGAAGGAAGCTGGGAAATGTAGTTTTTATTCAGGGCAGAGGGGGAGCATGATTAAGGTCTGAGGTCTCTATCATGAAATAGGGGAGAACTGATGCCTGATGCAAGGGAACCAGCCTTAGTTCTTGCCACACTGTTTCTGGAATTTGATTGACCCAGCCAGAATTTGCCATATAGGGCCTGAGGGTGCCATATGAAACCCTGGGAAGGTAGATTTCAGTGACTTTGATTCTGCTCTACTGAACAAAAAAAAAATAATAATAATAACTGGCTTGGGTGCTGGATCATGTCCTTGGTTGTTCTGTGGCCCTGACCTAGAACTATGAATGAGAGTAATAAATTTGGTAGGGGGAAGAGGACCAGCCAGGACCCCAAGGAGAAAGCATTTGGCAAAGTGGTATACTGTGGCAATTCCCAAAGGCCTTGGGGTCACTCTGAACTTGGGCTTAAGTCCTAGAACTTCTGGGTGGTCTTGTGCAAGCTACTAAAAGTCTCCATGTTCTCATCTACACAACAGGTAAATTAATATTCACTTGAGCATTTTGGGCAGGATTGGGTAGGGTGATGTATATAATACATTATAGACATATAATGTCTGTAATGATTATATAATTATAATTACATGTTAGAATTGGGTGGGATGATGTATATAATACATTGTATTATAAGACATTGTATGTATATATTATAATTATATAATTAGGTGGGGTGATGTATATAAAGTATCTAGCCCAGGGCAGGGCAAGATGTAGTAGTTTAAGAAAGGGTATCCGTTTTTTACAGTTGTTGACCTGGGAGCCAGCCCAGGGCAGTGAGCTGTAAGCCTGCCCTTTGGAAGTTTTGGGCCGGGGGTGGAAGGATGGCCTTGGGGGCTGTCCCAGCAGTGCTAATCTGTTCTGTCACCTGATGATTTCCTGGACTTGCTGTTATTTTCCCATCCTTCCTACCTCCAGTCCTTCCTCGATAGAAGGAGCCCTGTGTCATGGCCCCTGAAAATCTTGGTTTTAAGTTTGTCCCTGGTAAATGAAAGCACAAGAGACAAGAAGAAACAAGATTAGAAATTAAGAGGAATCCATGATTTCTGAGCTAGCAGCTGACTGTGGCTGAGGACAGCATAGTCAGGAAGTTTGCAATGAATTGGTCTTTAATTGAAAGCTTTACTATTTTATCTCTATATATTTTTATTAAATCATAGCTGTGTACATTAATACTATCATGGAGTACAGAGTGCTATTTTATATACAATTTGAAATACTTTCATCCAACTGGTTAACATAGCCTTCATGTCATTTTCTTAGTTATTGTGTTAAGACATTTATATTCTACATTTTGAGAGATTCACATGTACCCTTATAGGATGAATCATAGGAGTGATCCCACCAGTCACCTTCCCTCCATCCATCCTCCCCTCTCCCCTCCCCTCCCTCTCCCCTTTCCTTGTGTTCTTGGGCTAAAATTGGGTTATAGCTTTCCTATGAAAGCTATAAATTAGTTTCATAATAGGGCTGAGTACATTGGATACTTTTTCTTCCATTCTTGAGATACTTTGCTAAGAAGAATATTTTCCAGCTCCATCCATGTAAACATGAAGGAGGTAAAGTCTCCATCT
>CAUYQV010056512.1:0-11947 GCA_963574575.1 Galagoides demidoff | reverse complement strand
CCGCAGGGGATCAAAAATTGTTTCTTAAATAAATGGCTGATAGGAAAATTTACTGGACAATATGTTTTGTTTATCTGTTGCTGAGTAACAGACGATTACAAATTTAATGACTTAAAGTAACAGGTATGCTTTTCATCTCTCGTGGTTCTGTTAGACATGAATTAGGCCCTGCCCTCATTCCTAATCATGAATGAGGACAGGGTCTGGAGGGGGTGGGGGAAGCTCACGGCAGCTCTTTCCTCTATGGCTTCTTCATGCCCCACTCAGATGATTCCACCTCTGGCTCAAATGGCACCACTGGACATCAAGAGTCCTTGCTGTCAGCTGGGCCCCTCAATTCTCTTGTGTACAGTCTCAGGATCTCTGTCTCTCAGGTGGCTTCTCCATTTAGTTTCTTCAGAAACATGGTTGGAATTCTTACATGGAAATTTAGGGGTCCCAAACAAGTAAAATCAGAAGCTGTTAACCCCCCAAGGCTTAGGCCCAGAACTGGCAGATACTCATTCTGCCACCTGCTGTTGGTTAGAGTACACAGCCCTAAAGAAAGATGGAGACTTTGCCTCCTATATTTACATGGATGGAACTGGAAAATGTTCTTCTTAGCAAAGTATCACAAGAATGGAAGAAAAGGTATCCAATGTACACAGCCCTATTATGAAACTAATTTATAGTTCTCAAATGAAAGCTACAACCTAATTCTAGCCCAAGAATATGGGGAGGGGGTGGGAGAGGGGAGGGGAGAAGGGTGGATGGGTGGTGGGAAGGTGACTGGAAAGATCACCTATATGGTCTGTCTAACAAGGGTACAAGTGAATTTTTCTAGAACTAGAGCATAAATGTTTTAACATCATAACTAAGTAAATGACACAAAGTCTATGTTAACCAGTTTGATGAAAATATTTCAAATTGTATACGAAAACACTACACTGCACCCCATGTTTGCATTAATGTATACAGCTATCATTTAATTAAAAAAATTTCCAACTATAACACGTTGGAATTAACTTCAAAATATTTTGTTTTCATTTATTCTACATGATTAAATCATGAAAAAGAAATACTATTTTATCAATTTGTAACATATGCAGTTGATCCCTGAACAGTGTAGGAGCTGGAGAGCCAACCCTCAAGCCTGGGCAGTCAAAATATCTATGGAAGTTTTGACTTTCTCAAACTTTAACTACTGATAGCCTACTATTGACCCGAAGCTTCTTCACTATAAAATGGACAGTCAATAAACACGTTTTGTATGTTATATGCATTATACACTGAGTTCTTACAATAAAATAGAAAGAATGCTAAGGAAATCGTAAGGAACAGAAAATGCATTTATAGTACTGTACTCATTTATGTCATCTGTTTACAAGATGACTTGTCTGTCTGAAATGGCAGGCAACAGCAGCTGCAGACCTCAACATAAGGTACATAATCAGGTACCTTTTTTTTGAGACAAGAGTCTCACTTTGTTACCCTGGGTAGAATGCCTTTGCATCAGAGCTCACAACCACCTCAAACTCTTGGGCTCAAGCGATTCTCTTGTCTCAGCCTCCTGAGTACCTAGGACTACAGGCACTGGCCACAATGTCCAGTTATTTTTAGAGATGGGAGTCTGGCGCTAGCTCAAGCTGGTCTCATACGAGAGCTCAGGCAATCCACCTGCCTCAGCCTCCCAGAGTACCAGGATTACAGGCCTGAGCCACAGTGCCCAGCCTCAACTTTTTCTTATGTCTTGACTTTTCTCTGGCACTTCTTATCATGGCTAGTGGCACTTTAAATGGGTCCCATGATGTTCTTCAAAGTTTAAGATATTGCACTAAATACAGTAAAACACACTCAAGAACCCCAAGAGATACCATTTTACTGTGATATGCAATTTAACAGAGAGAACAGCTCACATGGAGGTGATAATTATTACAGAAGTACACTATGGTCTACAGTTAATTTTATGCAGTTGTGATTTAAAGCTGCATCTTTATGCTTGTTTATCTGTCTCTCAACTCCAAATGTCACCATGTACAGCCATTAAGTGTAAATGTTAAGTTCCAATAAATTTTAACATTTTATAATAGATTTGTGTATTATTTTACAGTAGTAAATAAAATATGCTTAACTTAATATACTTAACTTTCATGATATACTTAACTTTTTCTTGATTTTTTGATATTTCTAGGCTATGGATTTGTCTACAAATTTTTTCAACTTTTCACAAATGTCAAAAAAATTTTCCAATATATTTATTAGGGAAAAAAATGTGTAAAAGTGGACCTGCTCAGTTCAAACCTGTATTATTACTTTTGCTAAGACCAAATCCAGGGCCAGTCTTCTGCCAGATACCTACACAGTACCCTGCCTTACTAAGGCCTCCTCAGCGGGGCCTTCCCTGACCTCATCTGAAATCCATCCTACCTAAACTCCTACTCCCTGTTCTCTGCTTTATTTTTGCTTGACAATCTTATTATTTGACCTGAACTTTACTTACTGTTTGCATGTTTCCAACTAGAACAAAAACTCCAAGAGAATAGGGACTTTTTGTCCATTTTATTCACCCATGTATCTTCAATGACTGGAAGAATGCTCAATAAATATTTGTCAAATGAATTAAGAAAAAGAAAGTTCTATTCTTTTCTTGCCCTAAATATATCAAACTTTCTTTAAAAGTCCTTGCAACCTTACTGACTTTACTAACACCTACCTTTTCCAAAAATAAAATCACAGGCTGGGTGCAGTGGCTCACACCTGTAATCCTAGCCCTCTGTGAGGCCGAGACGGTGGATTGCTTGAGCTTAGGAGTTAGAGACCAGCCTGAGCAAGACACACCACCTGTAAGAAATAGCTGGGCATTGTGGCCGGCGCCTGGCGTCCCAGCTACTCAGGAGGCTGAGACAAGAGAACTGCTTGAGCCCAGTGGTTTGAGGTTGCTGTGAGCTATGACACCAAGGCACTCTACCGAGGGCAACAAAATGAGACTCTGTGTTAAAAAAATTTAAAAAGTTAAGGATTGTAGATCCACTAGATTTGGCAATACAGAGATTACTGGTGACTTGGCAAGAGCAGGTTCAGCGGCACAATAGGTACAGTAATGAGGCAGAAAAGAAACTCAAGTGGATGGTCAGAGTTTATTTTTTCAAGAGGAAGAGACATAAGTGTTTAAATGTGAACAGAAACAGTAGCTGAAGACGTGTAAAGGGATTCCGGATGGGCCACAGAGAGTGGGGAGGAAGAGAGTAGGACACTGCTTTCACAGCAACGGAGTGAGAACCGTCACTGGCTGGTGAAAGCTAAGTGAGTTCTGGTGTGACGGCTGCGGCTCTCTGAAGTAGAACAGTGGTGGGCACAGTGGCTCCCACCTGCAACCCCAGCACTCTGGGAGGAGGCCAAGGCCAGAGGATACCTTGAACCTGAGCAAGAGAACCACCTCTTTACTAAAAATAGAAAAAGTAGCTCGGTGTTGTGGCAGGTGCCTGTAGTCCCTGCTACTTGGGAAGCTGAGGCAGGAGGCCTGCCTGAACCCAGGAGTTTGAGGTTGCGATGAACCCAGGCTAATGCCATAGCACTGTAGCCTGGGCAACAGAGTTAAGACCCTCTCTCCCAAAAAAAAAAAAAGAAGAAAGTATAACATTAAGCCAATGAGGCTGGCACTGGTATCCTTGCTATGCAAACAGAGAAGTGAAGAACTTGCCGAAGGTCACATACCCATTATGCAGAACTGCATCTAGTACGTAGGAACTCTGAGAACAATTTTTTGTACCAGACATA
Source organism: Galagoides demidoff (assembly GCA_963574575.1). Lineage (NCBI taxonomy): Eukaryota > Metazoa > Chordata > Mammalia > Primates > Galagidae > Galagoides > Galagoides demidoff. Next base: position 8,191 of record CAUYQV010056512.1, on the reverse strand, counting down.
TGTGAAAAGAACAATACTAAAAAATGGAAATTGTGATATATAATATTGAACAATGAAGATACTATATAAATACTAAGGAGGGTGTTGAAGATTAAAAGGTGCCAGATCATTACAAACACAGTATCTATTACTACTAGAATATAAGTATTGTAAAGGAGGTATACCTGGTAGATTGCCTGGTACTCAGCAGGACTCAATAAATATGTGGTGGATTGAGCAAGCGTTAAAGTAGTTGCATATATAATAATGTAGGAGATGGAATGCTCGCAAATGCTAATAGGAAAAAGGAAAAGGAAAGGAATTTTTGTCACTCAAACTACACCAACCTCGTTCTGTTGCCCAAGCTGTAATGGCACAATCATAGCTCACTGTAATCTTGAACTCCTGGGCCCAACAGTCCTGCCTCCTCAGCCTTCTGAGTAGCTACGAAAATAGGCATGAGCTGCTGTACTCAGATCAAACTATACCAATTCTAAAAAATGTCACGACTATAATCAAAATACCTAAGCCAAGGAGATAAAATTAAAGAAAAACCATAAAACAATATTTTCTGAGTTAAAAATATGAGTGGCTATATTTAGAAAATAATTAGAAAAATTAGTTTATCTTATTCCTAATACTCTAAGAGTCTAACTCCTGAATAGGAAAATAAGAAATTTGAAATGCGACAGCCTCTTCAAGAGATGTAAGTTATTCTCCACTATTATTTTAGAAAAGGAAAGGCAATGAGGTTTATGACTCTGTGCTCACACTGTACAGCAGCTAAGGCTGGGAAACACCAAACAGGTTCAAGCTGAGACTGATAAACACACAGCTGCAGTCTGACCAAGGCTAGCAGCAGGCTCTCCTATGGACAGTCACTTACTCCCATTGGCTTCTGTCTCTGATCTCTCCCTGCTGAGAGTGGTCTTTCATGCCGGATGACTTAGCAAAATGTTTATAAACCCCCAAAGGGGCAGAAATCTTTAAGCAAACCATTATAGAATTGACTTTTTGCATATTTCCACTAGTTAATTAAGGCTGTGGCATACAGAAATATTTAAAAAGTTTAGATTATCCTGTGAAATGCAAATCTTACTTACAAAACTCAACCCTAACCCTTCAAGAAGCAAGGGGTCTGGTGTTATAAAGAAAAACAATATTGTCACCATCATCATAAGAACAATAAATATTACTTGAAACTACCGTAGCGGAGACCCAAAGGTCTCATCTTCCCAGGACCACAGGAGGATGAATCTGTGACATTGTTTCTTTCTTTCTTTTTTTTTAAAGAGACAGAGTCTCAGTTTGTCGCCCTCAGTAGAGTGCTGTAGCATCACAGCCCACAGCAACCTCCAGCTCTTGGGTTTAGGCGATTCTCCTGCCTCAGCCTCCCAAGTAGCTGGGACTACAGGCGCCCGCCACAACGCCCGGCTATTTTGTTTGTTGCAGTTTGGCTGGGGCTGGGTTCAAACCCACCACCCTTGGTATATGGGGCCGGTGCCCCACTCACTGAGCTACAGGCACTGCCTCCCGCCATTGTTTCTTGAGTTTCTCACAGGAATTGGAAAATAAGTCACTTTAAAAAAAGAAAAAAAAGAGCTGCAATTTGTTAATATAAAGACACCTCAGCCAGGCATCACGGGACAGGCCTGTGCCCTGTGCCTGTAATCCCAGCACTCTGGGAGGCTGAGGTGGTGCAAACGCTTGAACCCAGGAGGCTGAGATTGCAGTAAGCCAAAATGGTGCCCCTGCATTCTATCCTAGGCAACACAGTGACACTGCCTCACGGAAACGAGAGAAACAGAGACTATCCAAGGACAAATGACCAGTATGTAGAATTGCTAGGATTTAAACTCAGAATCAATGCAAAACCTCCACTCTATTACATCAGATATTCTATGTTCTGAGAACATTTTGGGTGTCATTTAGAATTCTTAAAAGACTAATTTCTAAAATCACCACCAACTCTTGCAATAATCTCTAGTTTCTAAAATCTCCTCCAACCCTTGCAATAATTGAGTACAAGGAGACAGAGATCGCCTCTACAATACCCAGTAGACCAAAAACCCAGAATCACACATCTTTGTATCTTTCGCATTCAAACACAAAAGCAATACGGTAGTTTAGGTCTCGGGGCTTTCAGGCAGACCCAGGATAGACAGCTTCCCATATGGATCAATCTTGAAATCTTGGACGCACAGGCACAAGAGCCCACCATGTGAATTCTGAAGATCAAACATCCTACAGAAACCTTTCCATGTATTAGGTACATGTGCCGCTTGAAACCCTAGGGTTTACTACACAGGTCAAAGTTGCCAAGTATGATGTGGCTCTTCTGAGGAGCTAAATGACAGAGGACAATGAAAGCAAACTAGGAAATCTGTGTTGAAATGGTGAGAAACAGCTCAGGCACAGTCAAGATTTCCCCACCGAAGAATGTTCTTACTTCTCAGAACAATTCTCTAACAAATGAGGACACAAACAGGCTGAGTGCCCGTCGCACAGTGGTTATGCCAGCCACATATACTGAGCCTGGCGGGTCTGAACCCAGCCTGGGCCAGCTAAACAATAATGACAACTGCAACAAAAAAATAGCCGGGTGTTGTGGCGGGCACTTGTAGTCCCAGCTACTTGGGAGGCTGGGGCAAGAGAATCGCTTAAACCCAAGAGTTAGAGGTTGCTGTGAGCTGTGACCACAGCACTCTACAGAGGGCGACATAGTGAGACTGTCTCAACAACAACAACAAAAAAAACTATTTTTTTTTTTTTTTGCAAAATTCCACCAGTGTACGGATTTTGTACCCATGCACCTAATAAACTGGTTCTTTCCAACTTAAAGATTCTGTAATGTAAAATAGCCCCAATAAGGCTTAAGAACTTAACAGTACAATCTATAAACTTTACCAAAAGAGCTGTCAAGTGTTCAGGCTGCTGACACAACTTGAAGACCTTCACGAGCTGCCACATTCTGACGAGAATGACCTGCTCAGACACTGATAGATGCATCTCTGCTGCCTGGACTGTAATAAAGTCACATTACAGAACTGTTTACAATCCCTAATTTTTTCTGATAAAGGCAAACAAAGATAAAACAATAGAAATGTGTTCTATGTGCCCAAGTGAGACATCTGGACAACCAAATCCCCTTCCCTGAAGAAAAGTGAGAAAATTTGTACTTAGATATGTGTCATACCATAAAATCTAAACATCTAAGGAGAACTCAAATATCCAAACTAAAGATTCGTTTTTATTAAAAGAAATTAACTTGTAGGAAATAAGGTTAAAACTGAGAAGCCAGGAATAATAAAAAATGGATGTGAAAAATGTTTTCATTTTAAAATTCTGTTATTGCTATCAGGCCCCCAAAATACTATGATGGCAGGACTGGAGTGGGCAGCGAGCCCAGATCCACTGCTCACTGACCAGGCCCATGTTTGTGGTGCGAGTGTTATTTATAGAGTCACATGCTAGAGACTGTTCCCAAACTAGCTAAACCTACACGCTTAATTGACTCTAGGAACAATAATACATTGTTCAATCTAATCCTTCTACGAGCTACAGTTCCTAAGCCACAAACATATGCTTTTTATGTTTGTGTATGTCTATTAAGGACTATTTTTAGAATCCTCAAAATTCAGAGATATGCATGTATTATAATCCCTTAATAAGAATAAAAGGACTTAACACATTTTGCCTCCATGGTAATAGTTTTTAATCTTATTTGAAATCAAAATCTTAAATTGAAATTGAAATAAATAGGCTATCACTAAAGATTGTTAATGAGCTAAAATTATGAAGAAGTGTGTGTGTGTGGGCAGAAACACATAAAAGCAAACACGACAATTAATTATACTCTACAAACTGTAGACCATACTGTAATTTGACCCGATAGCCTTAGGTTTAATAAAATTAACATCTGCTCACAAGTACGAAATCAAATTCAACACAACTTAACCATGCTGACATGTAAGACTAGCATGCTTATTACACATCTCCCCCTTGGAAATAATCACTCCTTAAGGAAGGAGTGAGGACAGACCAGACCCAACAATGCCAGGAAGGAGTGAGGATGGATCAGACACAACAACGCCAGGAAGGGGTGAGGATGGACCAGACACAATAACGCCAGGAAGGAGTGAGGATGGACCAGACACAACAAAACAACGCCAAAACACACGTGGAAGCTCCCTGAAACAAAAACACACTTCCTGTAATCTTGACCCCAAATGGCTTTCATCTGAAGTTATGTCCAGCAACATAATTTATTATAAAGCCATGGAAAGTGAGAAAATTTATCCCAAAAGTTCAGAAATTGTATTTTTTCCTGATTTTGTGATACGAGAAGTGACAGATGTCATCATAGAATGGATTGAGAACAAAGATCACAATTTAAGCCTCCTGATTCCCAATTATAATGTGTATCTAGCCCTTTTTTTAAGAGTCACTTTGGGTAGGAAAGAAAGAATAAAGAACTGGGAGAACTAAGAGAAAACAAAACAAAACATGAGCTCTGGAGAAATTTTAGGTTACAGGAACACCACTGTTAAGTATTAATCAAAACGTGGTCCTCGAAAACTTACATCAGAAATACCTGGGAGATAATGTGTTATTGGATTAGAGTTTGGGGGAAAAAAGTTACATGGGAGACTTAGTTTCGGGTATTTTCAAGAATAATAAAATCAGAGAATAACTGAGTTAGCAATTTTACATATTGTTTTATAATGTGAAATCGTACATAAAATAAGACACTACTTACCCAGAAGAGTCAGATTAAGAATTCTTATATTTCATTGTTTTGTTTAAACTGACATTCCTGAACAAATACTATTCTACATGAGGGATATAAAAAAAGGAGTAAACTCTTCTTATAACAGGTTAAATTTATTGGCAATATTATCCTTTAATTTTAGTCTAGGCATAGGAAAAACAAAAAAACATTAAGACAAGAAAACAAATTTGCTGAGTTCTCTGACCTCATTTGCCATAATGTACATGATAGGCCTCAGGCCCTAAACCCAAAGCCAGGTAGGAAGACAGGTTTAGGTGAAACAAAGCCATCATCAGCTTTCTGCAGCAACATCAAACACCAGGGCTTCCAAATAAGGATCTGTTCAGTCTATTGACTCATATGTCCACTGTGATGGAATCATATTTAGTTATGATACAAACCTGGAACCATATTTATTCTGTTTATAGCTGCATTCAAGTTTTCGATTTTTGTCAACGCAACAAGGCTTTAGACACCCAAAATATTAATATAGGATGAGTTTTTAAAAGCCAGGGGAAATTTTCCATTTAACCTAAAGAACTGCTAACACCTGCTAACTTCTCCCATTCCCAGCCATTTGAATGAAAGTTAATACAAAATAATGAAAGAATCTTACATATTCTTTACCTTTTTTTTTTTTTTTTGAGACAGAGTCTATGTTGCCCTCCATAGCATGCTGTGATGTCACAGCTCACAGCAACCTCAAAGTCTTGGGTTTAAGCAATTCTCTTGCCTCAGCCTCCCAAGTAGCTGGGACTAAAGGTGCCCACCATGATGCCCAGCTATTTTTAATTGTTGCAGTTGTCTGGCTGGCCTGGGCTGGGTTCGAACCCACCGACCTCGGTGCACGTGGCTGGTGCCATAACCACTATGGTACAGGCACTGAGCCTGTTTTCAACAAGTTGTCTAACACTATAATGTCTTAAATAATCTAAAACTATTAATATTAAAGTTAGCCAAATAACTTGGAGAGGAACGACCAAAATCTAAAATAATTAACTTTTACATATTCTAAACCACATTTTTAGAACGTGGATGACTTTTTAGGACGAATAGATAGAATTCATGGAAACAATCAGAAACTGTTTCTATACAAATGAACACTAAGCAGAGATAGAATCTTAGTTTTAACTACTCATTAAATGGGAAGTAAAATCTTTTACTTTGATGTTTCATTATTTAAAATAGTTAGAGGTCATTTTAGAAAATGTTATCTGGATAACTTAGAAATTTGGGGCCTTGAAGGGTTCTACAATCAGAAGAGAGAGCGGGACACTGATGAAAAGGCACCAGATTTACTTAGCTGGGGAGTTAAACTACACAATCTCCCAAGTTACCTGACTTTTCTAGACCTCAGCTTCAGCAGCTGTGATGATATATGATAGGTCTCCGTTATATAAGAACAAATACTTTACTTATTGCCTACTAGACAAAGGATTTTATCCATATAACCATTTTTAATTCAATAATATCTGGTATCAATAGTGTTCAGTCTTTTGGTTCATATGTCTATGGTGAAGAAATCGTATGCAGTTACAAACCTGGAATTATATGCATTTATCATATACAAATATGCAAATTTATACCTGCACTCAAATTTTCAACTATAATCAATCCATCAGGGCTTAAATTACAAATAAGTAACAAATTAACTTAAAGGGAGTGGTGGAACCACCTGGCTAAATTAAGGTTAGTGGTGATAATAAATGAACAAAACTACTGCATCAGGATCTTACAGCTTGCTGCTCATTAGCCAGGTGTAGGAGTACTACAGATATTCAGGTGGTTTGCCAGTCCTGTGATTGACACATGGCAAAGTAGTAGTGAGATTCTTTCATTCATGGCCAACTAATCACCCATTATCTATCGAATTCTCTTTGCATGATTGTATCATGCTGTGTTTTTTTTTTAAAGAAAATGAATGTTAGACACTCATCCAATCCAAGCTTACAGGGCCTGCTTACTCAAACAGTTAGGAATCTATGAACACTAAATTACAAACACAGATGAAATGTTTCCCTGTCTCCTCTGTGAGAAAGAGAGAAAGAGAGAGAGAAAACCACTTTGTAAATTCCCTAGTTCACCAGAATCAGAACATTTGTCCATATTGAAAACTAGAATTCAACTTGCTTTCTGTAAAGTGTAACAGAAATGTGATACTGTCAATAAAGATACAGCTTTCTTTTGAATCTTTTGAGTTAAATGACTATGAAATTAAATTATAGTGGGAAATACATTATTACCTTTTTTTTTTTTTTGAGACAGAGTTTATGTCGCCCTCCGTAGAGTGCCCTCATGTCACAGCTCACAGCAAATTCAAACTCTTGGGTTCAAGCAATTCTCTTGCCTCAGCCTCCCTTGTAGCTGGGACTACAGGCACCAGCCACAATGCCCAAATATTTTGTTGTTGTTGTTGGATGTTTGTATAGCAGGGTCAGGCTAGGTTCGAACCCACCAGCCCTGGTGCATGTGGCCAGTACCCTAACTTCTGAACTATACACAGGATCTGCTTTCTTTTTTTATTTTTTGTTTTGAGACAGAGTCTCATTATGTCACCCCTGGCAGAGTGCCACAGCAGCAACCTCAAACTCTTGAGCTTAAGCGATTCTCTTGCCTCAGCCTCCCAAGTAGCAGGGAGTACAGGCTACGAGAACCAGACCAGCAGGCTGGATCTCCAATGCTACATGAGGATTGCTCAGATGATGGTTTCACAGGTTTCCAGGTTTCAAGAGTTTTTGTTTTTTTAAGAGTCTTCTGTACAGAGAGGGGCATTCCTCTAGACCAGTGGTTTTCAACCTGTGGGTCACAACCCCTTTGGGGGTCAAACGGCCCTTTCACAGGGGTCGCCTAAATATATCCTGCATATCAGATATTTACAATTCATAACAGTAGCAAAATTACAATGATGAAGTAGCAACAAAAATAATTTTATGATTGGGGATCACCACAACATGAGGAACTGTATTAAAAGGTTGCAGCGCTAGGAAGGTTGAGAACCACTGCTCTAGACTCTCATTAAGATACTAAACACTGGCTCGGCGCCTGTGGCTCAATCGGCTAAGGCGCCAGCCATATACACCTAAGGTGGCAGGTTCGAATCCCTGGCCCGCCAAACAACAATGATGGCTGCAACCAAAAAATGGCCGGGCGTTGTGGTGGGCGCCTGTGGTCCCAGCTACTTGGGAGGCGGAGGCAGGTGACTCGCTTGAGCTCACGCGTTGGAGGTTGCTATCCGCTGTGCTGCCAGGGCACTCTACCCCGGGGGATAGCTTGAGGCACAGTCTCAAAAAAAAAAACAAGGGGGGGGGATTGGAGGGACCATTTTTGAGGTCTATCTTACAGGGGTACAAGTGAAACTCTCTAAGAGTAGAATCAGAACGTTTTAAAACTATAACTGAGAAAATGACATGAAGGCTGTGTTGATCAGTTTGATGGAAGTAT